>CAIGRP010066437.1:0-17726 GCA_903798385.1 Fraxinus cuspidata | reverse complement strand
TATTTATAATAATTAAAATATAATAATCTTATTACTCGTAAATTTTTTTTATTTTTTATTTTTTGTTTTTTGATGGATTTGTTCTTCAATTTGAGTGTGATGAAATAAATTTATTTTCACCTTTGATTCATAAATAATTAAATAATTTTTATCAAAAAAAAAAAAACAAGAATAATCTAACTAATTTTTTTAACATAAATTATTGTCACACACCTCACACAAGTGTTCTAAAAAGTGTGAAGCGTGACTAAGCGTGTAAACCAACTTTCAACCATCACGAGCTTAGGTGACTTTTATATATTTTTATTATTTTACGCTAACAAGCGTAAAAACAATATCTATTTTTACTATTTTATTAAATATCTAATCATTCTAAAAATTAATTAATAATTAAAATAATACATACCAAACATCTAAAATTATAAAATCATATATTTACTTAATAATTTCTACAATTAGTCAATTATACAATTTTCAAGTTTTTGAAGTACAAAAATTAGTTTATTTTTTGTAATTTCAACTTTTAACTAGACAAGTCATACTTAACAAATTTGTAGTAACTTCATACATATTTTCGAAATTTTCAACAATACGATTAATTTCAAAATCATAATTGCATAATATAGATGACATCGTAGCCTAAATCTTATCTAAATCTTTAACGAATAAAATTATTTTTGATTTTTGTATAGATAAAATCATTTAAAAACTTGAGATTAAAGTCACATAAAAGCCATTTAAAATAATAAAAAAGGCTAATAAATTAAAGTCAAATAAAAAGTTTTTAAAAAAAATTTAAAAATAAACTAAAAGATTTTTTGAACAAAGGAAAAATTAATAAAAAAATTAATAAAGCACCTAGTATGCATTAAGTGGTCAACTTAATAGTTAATCATTTAATTCGCCCTTATTGTCAAGGCAAAACGCTTTGTCCACACCTCATCTAGTTGCACTTTTTAGAATACTGCTCGACGCTCTCACGGAGCTCAAAATTTAGGTAGGGAGGGGGCCAAAAAAAATTGTGAACAAAATGTATGTATGTATGTATGTATAATTCATTCTCTTATAAAATTAGATGTCTACCTGGAGATAAAAAGACAATAGGGCAGAGGGAAGCGGAATAGTCATTACCATTCTAACTCCATCGAATTTCGAGAGTAAGGAAAAGATTAAAAATCATCATTTTATTCAAAGAATTCAAGACTAAGACAGTATTCCCATCAACTAATAACTGAATAATGTTATATAGTCTCTATGAAGTTGTAATCTCAATTTATGTAGTTTTAGATTATGTTAAATAAAAGGTAAAATTAAATGTCATTTAATGTCATATTAACGTTACATAAATTGAGATTATAATTTCAGTGAAACTAATAGCTGAATTTAAAAAAGTGAAAATGTGATTAGACATGAAAGCGAAGTTTCAAACTTTACGAGTTTAAGTGAGTCTAGGTGAGATTTGGGCATAAAAAACATTGTCTTATTTGTAATATTAGTTTACATCATTTAATAATTAATATAATACATATCAAATATCTAAAATTATAAAATACTATATTTACTTAATAATTCCTACAATTAATCAATTATACTATTTTCAAGTTTTTGAAATACAAAAAACAGAATATTTTTCATAATTTCAATTTTCAATTAAGTCATACTTAGTAGATTTTTAAAAATTTCATACATGCTTTTAAAGGTTGCAATAAAATAACGAGTTTCAAGATCATAATTATATAATGTAGATTGCACTATAGTTTAAATCTTATTTAACTTTTTAAATAAAGTCATTTTTAACTTTTGTACAAATAAAATCTTTTAAAAACTTGGCATTAAAGTTAAATGAAAAGTTTTTTTAAAAATTAAAAAAGCAATTAGTTAAAGTCAAATAAAAGACTTTTAATAAAAGGAAAAAGAAACTAATAAAGCGTGTTTAGACACCGTTTAGACGAGCTTTTTAAGAAGACTGTTAAATAACATTACCCAATTATTAGTTGAGCACAGAAATCAGTTACATTGATGGGTCACTTATTTTCGGATTTGTCTTTTTTGTTTGGTTTACTATTTTACACAACTACATAACACCTGCTAACGATGCCAAACCCATAAAGCTCAATCAGGCTTTAAGTTAATAGTTATCATACGAAGTGAGCTCCACCCACATGCACTGCCACGTGAATTAAATTAAAGAGTAATGTTATTTGTATATAATGATGTATAAATAAACGATATAGAAGAAAGAGAGGGATTATATTACCATTTTTTTTTATTCTCGACTTTTTTCTCTCTCTTCCATATTATCTATCTATCTGTACACCACCATTATGTACATAATGATGACAAATAGCATTACTCTAAATTAAATGTATACTATATTGTCCCACACATAAAAAAAAATTATATATATCTATTTTATGTTAATAATGTCAAAACTATGTCAAAATTTTATTCTTTTTATGTAACTTGGTCTAGTCGTGGGATGCTTTTATTGCTCTCTCGCAATTCCATCTTCGGAGTTAGAAAGGAAGAAACCCTTCTTGAGAAGATATGTGTGTATTTTTTTAGAGTCAATTCTTATCGATTAACTCGATTATAGTGAAATTTTATTTTTTAATATGTTTCAATAGTTTTAAAATAATAAATTTTATTTATCTAAAAAATAATCAGATTTTACCTTGCACTTTTTGTTCATTAATAGATCACCCAATATGATATTCATTTTCGATTTGCTTGTAAATTATGGAGCGTAAGCATAAACAACAAAAGAAAATTATAAGACTTAAAATCCACTTAATTTTGAATAATGTTAAAAATATTTCAAAAGTATTTCACTGCATTACATTTTGTCCTTGTTTCAGCCCCATTTTCCAAACAATTTTTTTTTTCAAAATTTATTTTTAATCACATATTCTTCAATTAAATAATTTTACATGTATATTAAAAATTTATTATTATTTTTTATCCTCACATTTAAAAAAATTATTTTAAAATACATTTTTCCCCAAAATGGGGCTCAAACAAGGGCTTTGATAGCTTCATAAATACTCGATCAAAGTTATACTGGTTAATAGATGGATGATATATATAAATAAAACTTCAAATTTACTAGAAGCAGTGACGCGATAATGGGCAACTAAAATGAAAAAGAAAAGGGTCAATTAGGACAAAGGTGCCCAAACCTCTGGATTTATTTATAATTTCCTCCTTAACCTTTTTTTTTTTTGGGTTCATGAGTCCCCAACCTTTGAAAGTAGGTAGCATTCATTACTTGTTTTGTGATATTTGTGGATGGCTAGTCAAAGTTGAACGTAGGTTGCACGTTATTTTGAAATGTTTTATACGTGCCGTGAAAATAATATTTATCCCTCCATTTATCATTTTGATCTAAATATGAGATAAATGGAAGTTCCTGAAAATAAATGTTAATTATTGTATATGTACATAAATAATGAAATGCATACTTGGATGTAAGTATTAGAATTACAACTAAATCCATAAATGAAGATGAATGACAAATACGATCCATGAATTAACGTGAATGTAAATTAATTTAAAATTAATACCAATGAATATATACAGATAATGAATGTTAAATCATTTTTATTAAATGAATATAATTTAATTTTCAATTAAGTGAAACTGGATGCTAATTAGCATACATGGGCGTGAATAATTAACTGCATTTTTTAATGTGAAATTATAATTAATATTAATTAAATGAATGTGAATATTAATTAATTAAGAATTTATTATAATATTTATTACAGTTTGTAAATTAAATATATATTAAAAAAGAAAAGTAAAATATTATTAAAATAATTGAATTGTAGTAAGACTATAAGCGTCCAAAAAATTATTCTCAGTTGATGTGATATTTAATATATTATAAATTACTCATGCTACCCATGACTATATCTTATGAAAACTTATGTTTAATTATTTGCTCTTCTAAGTGTGTTTGTTATGGTTCAACTCAATTCGCTCAGCCATAAATGTTGTTGTACAGATAATGGCATGGAATATAAAGAGACAAATTTTCTCCTACTACTTTCCGAAACTTGCATTGTTCATTTCGTGAAACGTCGCAGAATAAAAATGATAAGGCCAAGTGAAAACATCGACATATTCTAGTTATAGTAAAAGTTCTTAATTTATTTACTTGTCCTAAGTGATTTTGTAATGAGGATGCTCTTACTTCAGCTTATGTTACTAATCGTGTTACATCCTTGACAATCCACACTATATTTCCTCATGAGCGCCTATATGGTACTACTCCAAACTATAATACATTATGCGTATTTGATAGTGCGTTCTTCATTTTCTTACGGCCTCATGAACGTACAAAACTTAAACCTCATGCTAGAGTTTGTTGCTTCCTAGATTATGGAGAGGTGTTCGGATTTTATTTCTAAACGTCTTTGTATGTTTCGTCATGTTATTGTTCGGAAAATAGGACGTTTTCTTCAAATAACGAACTTCCAACTAGTTGACTTTCAAATGACTTTCTTTCTTGATCCATCCATATACTTACTCCCACCATCCACATGTGACAAATTTCTAAATTGTACTCCTATATATCTCTTTTACTCTAGTTGTTGTTGTATGGTTGTTCAAAGATAAATAAAAGAATGTAGAATGGAAAATGGAAAATGGAACCGGAAGCCTAAAAATTGGTCTATGCGGTCACATAGGCCAGGAAGGCTTGGGTCGTATAGGCCATTACAGGGTTTAAAGGCCACGCCATTGGTTGTTATGCAGTCGCATAGAACAACGATGTAACCATAAGAGACCCGTTTCGTTTGAATTTTTGGTGGCTTTTCAAGTGTTTTTGGTACCACTTCATGTAGTCTTGCATGATGGTTATAAATAAGTGGTTTACGATGAATGACACAAGATTGAAAAAATATAGATAAACACTTGATATTATTCTCTCATTCCAAAAAGTATTGAAATTCATTTTCTCTTCATATTCATTTTGTGTTCTCAAGTTTTGGAGGATTACATTAAGTGCTTAAGTGTTAGCCTTTTCAAGGCTTGATAAATTCTACAAATCATTTGTCAAGATCCCTTTAAGCACCAAAATTCAATGCGATAAGGGGAAAATATCGTTTGAGAACAACGATTATGTGTTTAAACCTTTGATTATTCTTTGCAAGTTCTTGATCATTTGTTCTTTGTTTCTTCTCCATTCCTTTTTGTGCAAACATTATTTTCAAACAGTTGTTTCTATTGAAGATCATAAAACGATTGTCCCTAAAGTATCTCCCCTAAATGCAGATTCTAACTCCTCCATTGATTCCCAACTTCCACGTTGATCTACTTGAGTAAGTCAATTGCCTTATCATCTTCGAGGTTATCACAGTTTTTTCAACTATGGTATCTCTATATGAACCTCAAATATATTGCGAAGCTAATACTAGTCAGCAAACAATGACATAAGAAGTGCAGGCTTTATCTAAGTCGCACACTTGGAATTTGATTGACCTCCCATAAATGGGTTTTCAAAATTAATACATATCATATGGGTTTGAGAAACAATGTAAGGCTCGATTAGTTGTCAAAGGCTTTACTCAATAATATGGGATCGACTATGAGGTGAAATTTGCTCTAGTGGCTCACATTATCTCAGCTCCTTTTAGCAGTGATTACAGTTGGACAATAGAAACTATTTCAAATGAATGTTAAAAAAACTTTCCTCAATGTTGATCTCTTGAAGGAAGTATACATGCAACCTCTACTAGGTTATGAATATCCATTGAGAAAGTGTTGTCGTCTTCGATGGGCCTTGGTCTTAAACAAGCTACTTTTGCATGGTTTGAAAAATTTAACAACACGATTAACAACTTGGCTTTTCTTCAAGTTCATATGATCATGTCCTATTCATTTGTAAAACTTAAAAATGTTATACTTCTTGCGTATTTTTATATCGCAAGTGTACGATATCTTAACAATTAATATAGTGGACTTTTGAGTCCGAATTATAGTTTCCACGAGAACAAGACTTTATTGCTTAATTTACAATTTTTAATTACTAACCGAAGAAAAAAAACAAAGAGTCGTGATGCATTGTGAGTTTTGATCTAACTATTGAAAATAAATAGACTCACACAAAGCTTGATTTAGTGTTTCAAATATGGAATAGATGTTAGGGCTTAACAATTTTATCTATTGATAACATTTTTAAATCTTAATTCAAGATTCATAACATAATGTAGTATTCGATCAAATTCTTCTATTGTATTCAATTTTTCGACTCTCGAGTTTTCATTGAGCTTATTTAACTAATTCAATTACATATCTCTACACGAATCAATTTTAGTTAAACGAATTGTTAGTTCTAAGAATTTATCTAATGACTGCAATAATTAGTATATGTATCTCTATACGTTATACTAAATTACCGAATTTTAATAAGTAGTCTAAATCTAATACTTACCTCTCGATTCGTAATAAATTCACAAAATTATTGAATTAGTGATTAAGTAATTCAAAGCTTTAATTACATAATTAAAATCAACACATAAATATCAAACAACTTGAATTCTGAATAAAAGAAATAAAGGGTCTCAAAAAATTACATTGTTTGCCCTAATAGAAAAAGTAACTACTCATAATAATGGAAGAAAAACACAAGATTTGCATTGAGTACATCGCCGAGCTTTGAATTGATATGTGGAAAAGAGGATGCATCTTGCACCAGGTTCTCTTCTTACATCTAATCCTAATTTCAAACCCTAACTCTAGATTTATTGTTTTTCTCCCTTTTGATTTTCTATCGAACTCTCAAGTTGTATGTTGTGTCTCTCTATGTGTGGAACCTCTTCAAAAGTATATATACTCCTCCTCACATTTGTGTCAAATGTAGGATTTTATGGGTTTCAAAATGGGTCAAAAAAGTGCCTCATATACATCCAGGTAGCGCCTCGGCACCATGGGAGTGGCACCGCGGCGTCGTGACTCTGAATAGCGTAAATTGGTGACGTCTCGGGGTGAAAATTTGCACAGTACTTCGTTAAGTATTTTTATCGTAACTCTCACTCTCTCTCAATATCCGATTAAGGCGATTCAAATTGGGTTATGAAGATAACTCAAAGTGATACAACTTTACTAAAATAATTTTCTTCCAATTCGAACGTTTACTAGTTTAAAAAGGGATCTTAACCTTGGGCAAAAAATCTAGAACATACTTGTACGGTTGAAAATTGATTTGTGAAAATATTTTGAAGATATTTCACTCCTTTTTGAATTCTAGTTACATCCAATTGACCCCTAACATTCTCGAATCTTCATCACAAGATCCGACAAAACTTTTGAGTATTTAAACTTTAGTCCCCAAACTTTGGCTCTTGCCCCTCTTCGCCGATTCCCGCTTCTTTCTTTCAATTCAACTTCCATTCATCGAGTTACACTTAATAAGACATTATATAATAAATTAGGCTATAATTTCATTAAAAGAACTACGAAATGTCCATATTTTAGAGTCTGAATAAGTGTATAAAATAAATTTTTCAATATTCTTCTCCTCCTTTATGTTGATGGTAAGATTATTACAAGTGAGGAATTTCAAGGTATTCATGAAGAAATAAAAAATAGTGTCTCAATAAATAGTTTGGCATGAAAAATCTTTGCTTACTTAGCTATTTCTTAAGACTGTAGGTTAGGGACAAGCATAGTTCGATATGGTGGTGGTTGGCCTATTTTCAAATTAAATCATTTTTTGTTGTTCGATTTTCAAACCACAATTTACCTGGTGACATAGGAGTAACACTTTTCATACAAACTAAAACATATTACATATATATTGATCTAAAATCTTAATAAAATGCCTAAATTGAAACTTCCAAATACAAAAATTACCATGTATAAATCTACTGAAGTAATACGAAGTATAACCGTAACAATTAGCAAAGTTCACTTTTAAAAAAATTTAACAAAATTCAACTATATCAATACAATGTAAGTAGAGGTGGTAATCAAGCCGAGCGGCTTGTTGGCTTTAAAAAAGCGGCTTGTGGCTCACCAAAATGTTCAGTGATCGAAACAGTCATTGAACTTTGTGTGACCGTTTTGGTCACTGAATTAATTTGAATTTTTTTTTTCAATTCTATTTTTTCCCTATAAAGGCATTTCCTTTCTTCAAATATTTTCACCCAACTCTCATTCTCTACTCTCTAATCTCTTGATTCTTTTCTATATTTTAGATTATTGAGTTAAAATCTTAATTTTACAATCTACATTCATTTCTCAATTCTACTTCAATATTCAATTTCAATGATTCAATATCAATTATCACACTACAAATTTTCAGTTAAAATCTTACACGTCAACTTTCTTTCAATTCTTGATTTTTTACTTACTATACATTTTATATGAATTGACAAATGGATCCATGCTCAATTGTTGAAGGCTTGTTCGGTATCGGGAGTGAATCACCTATCACGCCGCAAAGTCAATTTCAGAATGAATTTGTCGGTCTAAATGAAGTACCTATTCTCGAAAATATTCTGGATTTTGATACTCATGGAAGTAGTAATCCAATTGATTTGGATGACATTAATGTTTTCGATGTGGAACGGGAGGATGAACCAGAATTAGATATTCTCAATGCAAGAGGGAAGAGAAAGATGAAAAAACAAACAAAATGTTTGAATCATTTTAAATTGATTCAAACTAGTCGTGTGGTCGATGGAGTTCCAGAACCTAAAACAGTATGTAAATACTGTCAGCAATGATTGGCATGACAAAAAAACACTAGAATCACCCACCTCAACCGTCACTATAAAGCATGTGCAGCCAAACATGGGCTTCTTCCTGCTTATCAAACGCAACTACAATTTGGTAGTCCAGGTATCGGTTCTACTACTACGCCACTTTCTACCTTGATGTATTCGGAGGAGAAAACTCAAACGGGAATGGTGAAGTTCGTTGCCGCTATGGAGTTGCCTTTAGAAATAGTGGACAACTAACATTTCGTCTCCTACGTGAAAGAGTATCTTCAACCAAGGTACATTGGGGTAAGTCGAAATACTTTTCGTTCTGATACAATATAATATTTCCTTCATTCAAAGAAACTATTGATTGCTGATTTAGAAAAATATGGGGGGTTAAATCTTTCACTTCGGATTTATAAGAATGGATTAATAAAAGAGGTTATATAACTGTAACTGCACACTACATAGACCTACTTTGGTGTATACATAAAAAAAATTATTGTTTTTAAAATTATTGACTTCCCTTACAATGCTAACAACATATTTAATGTTATTATGAACATTGTTAGATAATATCGTTGCAAGAGTAAATTCATTCATTTACTTTCGATAACGCTACTGTTAATAAAGTAAGTATCGATAAATTGTGCAGAGCACTGCATCCCGATTTCGGTGGTTATTTGTGTGTATGCCATATTTTTAATTTAATAGTGCAAGACGGTTTAAAATATATTAATAAATATATTAAGAATGAAATTCAAAGAATTAGGGATGTACTAGTGTATATCACGATTTCACTTAGTAGAAAACAAGCATTTGAGGTGTTTTGTGTCGAATATGGGGTGACGCATACGAAAACATTTATTAGTAACGTATGTCATAGATGGAACTCCACTTACTTATTATTAAAATCATGCGAATGTTTTGAATATTTAATAACTGAATTTTATAACAATAGGCATATTAGAAACAATGACAATACTATTTTGAATGATTTTGATTGGATGTTAGCTTTTAAAAAAAAATTTGAAAAGTTTTTGTAATTTTACAAATATTTTATCTGGAGATTATTATCTCACTAGTTGTATGGTCCTTGAACGTTTTTATATAATTGTTAGAGCTTTTCATATATATAAAAATGACCTCGATTTAGTTCAATTATATATTCTATGAAATTAAAGTTTAGAAAATATTGGTAAGACTTGCATATATTATTTCCGATAGCATATATCATGGACTCCCATATATAATTTATCGAGTATTAAATTTGTAATTGATCAGATTTCAAGAGCTTTAACTTTTAATATACCTATCACTTATAGAAACTTGGAGCAAACTTTATGTGAAATGTATAAACTATATATGCAGAACGAATATGAACAAATATTAATCGGGTACCCTCTGGCTACATACTCCTCCCATTGATATACCAGAAGACGACGCTGAAGTTTTAATTTTATTTGAAGGCATTGACTCATTTAGATATGATTCAAATGCATGTGGTTCCTCTGGTACTAGTTTGTCTACCGCATGTAACCAAACATCGGACGCAATTCCAAATGCGTTTCCTACTGAATTAATTGATTACTTTAATCATAATATGCCTAATAACAAAACAATTAAGAAACGTTCTGAAGAAGTAATTGAATTCTGGCGAAGGTACGAACACCGATGGCCAATGATTTCTGCGATGGCAAAAAACCTACTAACACTTCCAGTTAGCATTGTAGCTTTGGAATCTGCTTTTAGTACAGGTAAGAGGGTTCTCTCCAAGGTCAAGAGCCGACTGAAAGAAGATATTATAGAAGCATTAATGTGCGTGAAGGACGACAAGACGGTCATTTTCGACTTTAATTGATATTTAATTTAACCATATTCATAAAAAAAATTTATACTGCCTTTATAAATTTTTTAAAAAATTGTACACATAACAAGTTGTTTGTGTACAATTTTTAACTCTACCTACTCAAAATTGAAGTAATCGGTCCCAAACTCGAATAAAGGAAGAGGGTTTATCTTTTAAAAAAGTTTATATAAAAAAAAAGGTTTTGAAAAAGTATATCTAAAATAATGCTTAGAAAAAGTATATCAATTTTTTTATTTTATTTGTAAAGGTTTAGAAAATGTATAGTAAACAAAAAAAATTCACGAACCGAGTTGTGCACATATGGGCCGAGCTGAGCCATCCCTAAATATAAGCCTCATTCTACTCCCCAGTAGCCTAAAAAATTTTGATCATATAGTGAATAATGAAAGCCGACTCGACCCATTGCCATCCCTAAATATAAGCCTCATTCTACTCCCCAGTAGCCTAAAATATTTTGATCATATAGTGAATAATGAATTTTGATTGAGCTAACGAATCATATTTCTTTTGCTAGAATGATATTTTTAACTAAGTGGAAGTTTTTTTTAAAAAAATTGTAATGGTTCAATTTAATAGCAAAAGGTTTTTAAGTATTGAGACCTAAATCAAACCATTTATAAGTGATTTGGTTCGACTCAAAACTCAAACTTTGACAAGTTCATGTAGACCCAAAATAATGATTTTGTTCGATTCTGTGATTTGAAAGTTTTTTTGTTATGCCCTACCAGAGGTCTCTTTCGATGGTAGATATACTTTTCCCAAGTTAAACGTGCATGATATCCAGTATCTCGAGTTAGTTTGGATGATAGCCAAACTACTTCTTCTCTTATTGAGACTAATGTCAAGTTCACTCTTGTTGATAATGTGCTCCTATAAAATCCTAACCATTATTGACAACAGGTTTGAAGTTTGGCTTATCTTAGATTTACATGTCCAAGTACAGCATATGCAGCTCATGTTGTTAGTGTTGACCTATTTTTTATTATAATTTTAAAGTTTTGATTATAACAAACAAGTTAATCTTATTTACCTAAGGTACTAATAATTTGATATTTGGCAATGATTGCTTAAGCTCAAAATCTTTCAATGCATTAAAAACAGTTTTGTGCATTAAAAGTCATTTTAATGCAATGTTTTGATCAAATATAAAAAGAACTTTTAAATTGATATTTGAATTTGAAAAATATCTTTTATTTTAAAAAGTTAGTTAAAAATATTTTCCAAAAGTCCATACCTTTCAAAACCTTTGAATTAGATCAAACGGGCCAAAACATAAAAAAATCGGGCAGTTTCGACCGGATGTTTTCAACAGTTCAAAATTTGACAATTATGGCCTCTAATTTTTAGACCGGTTATATTGGTCATTTGGACAAGAGGCGGTCAACCAGATAAGTCATTCGAACTTATAGATTTTTTTACATGCACTCTATAAATATCCTCACTTTTTTCATACTTCAAAGAGACTTTTAAGAGCATCAAAGTGATATATATTTTGAGAGATTTCTTTAAATTTGCATTTGTATTGATTTCATTTATTTCTTCATACCAAAAATTTTGATTGATTCAAACTCTTTAATCATCATCTTCATCAAAGTTTTTCATCGATGTTCTTGTACTTAACTTATTTCTATTACTAATAAAAGAAAGATATATTTTGAAGATATTTGAACTTACATTACATATATTTCTACTTCTTCATTTTGAAAACTTTGATTGATTTAAATAAACTTGTAAATCATCAAATTTATCAAAGTTTTTCATTTCTCTCTTGGTACTTAATTTATTACAATCGTTCATTAAAAGATAGCTATTTTGAGAAGATTTTTAAACTTACATTACATTTATTTTTTCTATATCTTCTATTTGAAAACGTTGATTGATTGAATTAAATTTCTAATTATCATATTAATCAAAGTTTTTTTTATCTAAAACTTGAGCTATCATTTATTGTTATTCATTAAAGTGTTAGACTCTCTTAGTCCTTAATTTATTTGTATCATTTATTAAGAGATAGTTTTTATTGTAAAATTATTTATTGTAAACTTGTGGGTCGCATTGAGGTCCATTAAAGCTCAATAGTATAAGGATCAGTGCTCCTTATTATAAGTCTCCGTGTGGGTCATATTGAGATCCCCGTAAGTTCAATATTGTATAAGGATCGATTTTCTTTATTTGTAAGTCACCGAAAACACTGTAAAGGGTTGGATTGCATCATATAATCAATCAATATAGTGAACATAGGATGTAGATTATTACTTTGGATCGAACCTCGACAATTGTATCATTTGCACAATATCTTCCCTTTTACTTTTCACTTTTATATTTGTGCTTATTAGTTGGATTAATCTATTTAGTCTTTACTTATTTGAATTAGATTTATTATTTGAAAAAGTTTTAAAAAACGATTCACTCCCCCTCTTGGTTAGTTATTCTTAGATTATCAATTGGTATCAAAGCGACATGCTCATTTTGAATTTAAAGATTTAACCATTTTGAGTAATGGCAAGCCACAATTAATTTCAAAATCTTGAGGAGCATTCTACAAATCTTCCTCCCTTTTTTGATGGTACAT
This sequence comes from Fraxinus cuspidata, assembly GCA_903798385.1. Lineage (NCBI taxonomy): Eukaryota > Viridiplantae > Streptophyta > Magnoliopsida > Lamiales > Oleaceae > Fraxinus > Fraxinus cuspidata. The sequence goes on along the minus strand of CAIGRP010066437.1, from coordinate 4,576 downwards.
ATTATAATTATTGAAAAGATGAAATAATGATTTATGTTCAATCAATAGATTATAATATTTGAAAATTTATTGAATTTGGTCCCTATATTTCTAAAAAAAGTTATTAAAGTGGTTTGTAAATCAGATCAAATTATTCCAAAATATAGAGAGGAATATGATGATGAAGATAAAAGAAAATTATTGTTAAACGCTAGAGCTAAAAATATCACTTATCATGCTTTAGAGAGAGATGAGTTTAATCGTATTAACACATGAGATTCCGCTTTTGATATTTGGCATGTCTTAGAAGTTACATACTTGGACACTAACAAAGTAAAAGAAATCAAAATAAATCTTTTGAGTAAGGAATTTTAAAAATTTCTTCGTGAAGCAAAATGAACCAATTATTGATATGATTACTCGTTTTACCGATATTATTAATGGTCTTAAAATATTTGATAGAAATTTACTAATGATAAGCAAAATGCTTAGGTCTCTATCGGAGAATCGAAACTCGTTGAGAATATTGACATAAACACCAAAGATATCAACACATTGGAAGAGCTCTATAAAACATTGATTATATGCGAGCTAAATCGCAACGAGACAAAGGAGGAGACAATGAAAAGCAAAGAAGAGGAAAGGCGCCGATTGCTTTAAAATCAGTAATTGATGAAGGCACTTGAAGGGAAATTTTGAATGATGATGAACTTGACGAAGTAGTTCTTCTTGTTAAGAAATTGAAAGATTTCCGCAACAATCGTCGATTCCAAAAGGAAGAAAAAAATGGAGAAGAAAATAATAGATTCATAAGAGAAAAACAATCCAAGCAACATGGGGTAAAATTCATGATTATGACCATGGAGAAGATGAAAGTCAAGAGGAAATTGTGAGCATGTAATTCATGGCTATTAAAAATGAGGTAAATTCAAAATGATTTTGAAAAATAAAAACCGATTATGATTCTTTAAATAATGAAAATTATCCTAAACAAGAAAAGATTTTAGATTTGACTCAAATTGTTTACAAATTTACTTAAGGCAAGAAAAATTTTTATTTAATAATTGGTGAACAAAAATATATTTTTGATAAATAAGGAATTTGATATAACCCATTTTGGAAACAAAAGTCTTTTGAAAATTTCTTTATTAAAGTTTATAATCCCCTCTTTCAAATGTCACATATGACTTTTGTAAAAAAAAAAAAAAAAAATGGACATATAGCTTTTTATTTTCTATCAAAAAGAGATTATATTTTAAAGGCAACCACAAGTGGATTGAAAGATCCACTAACAATAACTACCAAGAACCCAAAGTTGTATGGGTACCAAAGATAAAAATTTGAATTATTTTTATAGGTACCAAAGAAAATAAAGAGTAAATGGACCATAGATAGTTGATGTCTTTATTGTCAAGTTTCAAAATAAAGGATGGTGATCATGATACTTTTGAAAATAATGTCAAAGGAAAAATCATTGACGTTGAAATTATTGGTAATCATTCATTTCCCTTTATTGAAAAAGTTCTCTTAGTAGATAACATTATACGTAATTTACTTAGTTTTAGTCAATTGTGTGATGAATGTTATCATATTAAATTTGATTCTTCCAATTACCTTATTGATGATACTACATCAAAAGAGGTAATATTTATAGGAAGTCAAAGTAAGGATATTTATGTCATAAATATTAAGTTTGAATGAAGAGAAAAATGTTTATCTAGTTTAAATATGATACTTGGTTATAGTATAGAAGATTTAATTATGTTAGCATGGACCTACTTTCAAAATTTCTAAAATTATTTTTTGTCAAATTTGATATTTGAGAAAGAAAAAAAAAATTGTGATGCATGGAAAACAAGTAAAGAATTCTTTCAAATTAAAACAACATTCTTCAACTACATTTTTTTTTTAACTTCTCCACATGAATATGTTTGGACAATCTAGAACCACAATCTTAAATGGTAAATATTATGTTTTTGTCACTATTGATGACTTTTTAGATTTACTTGGGTCCCATTTTTTAACCTAAAAAATGAAGTTTTGAATGTATTTAAACATTATTGTCAAATAGTTCAAAATAAAAAGGGTGCACTATTACTACCATTAGGAGTGGTCATGGTGAAGAATTTGAAAATATTGCACTTAATGATTGTTGCAAAAATAGTGGTTATGGACATAACCTCTCAACCCCTAGAACCTTCAATAAAATGGTGTAATAGAAATGAAGAATCGAAAATTATAAGAAATGGCTCGAACTATGTTAAATAAAAATGGTTTATCAAAATACTTTTGGATCGAAGCTATTAACACTTTTGCCATATTGTGAATAGAGTCTTGGTTAGTTGAGAAAAAACCTATAACTCCATATGAACTTTGAAAAATAAAGTTCTCAATATCGATTACTTTAAAATGTTTGGTTGCAAATGTATTATCTTGAGTATTAAAGAAAATTTGGAAAAATTTGATTAAAAATTCGATATTGAAATTTGTCTTCGTTATTCATCTAAGGGCAAAGCTTATCGAATCTTCAAAAAAAGAACTTTAGTTGTTGAAAAATCCATACATGTAACATTTGATAAAACTAATACTCTTGATCTAGAGAAATGTATGATTAATAATGTAGGTTTGGAAATTCATTTTTGAGCAAATGAACATTCAAAATCAAAACGACTAAGATCTTAAAAATGTTGAAGATCAACATGAGGAAGATGTAAATGTGCAATAAGATAAAGAAAAGTCTTCTGAAGTACAAAGTGATCAATCTCTACATAAGGAATAGAGTCAAGCAAAATACATTATTGGCTTGCTCAATAAGTTTGAAATGAAAGAGTTGTAATCAATGAACACTCCAATGAGCTCATCAAACAAATTGGACAAATATGATTAAGGTACTTTCATAGGCATAACAAAATATCGAGGTATGATCGAATCTTTCATTTAATTAATCGCAATTTGACTCGATATTATGTTTAATGTGTGATTACGTACTAGATTTCAATCCAATACTCAAGAATCACACCTAGTGTTGTAAAACGAATTTTTAAATATCTTAGTGGGACTAAGACATTACGTCTATGGTGTCCTAAAGGCACCCAAAAGGGGATATTGTATTAAAATTTGTAAAATACGAAAAAATCAATTGATCGACATTCTGACTAAACCTCTAATACTTGATAGATTTTCATATATTTAAATAGGTTTGAAAATTATCAATAAATTTATATGTAGCTAAATTGAATCCATACTAAATGTTCTCATATGATTGATAATTTGTGCTTCATTAGTTGAAATTTATATAAACTTTACCCTATTTTTTATACTTTTGACATTTCATCGCTCATGCTTTGAATAGTATTTTGCTATAAATGTGACGATTATCCTCTTATTTAAACTTGCATATTTTTGAAATTTTGTGTTTAATTGAGGAGAAATATTATTATTTCATATTGTTGATATAAAGTTTTGATCTTATATCATACTCTTGCTCTCATATGTTCTACATTTTTGCTTACCAAAAGGAGAAAATTGAGTAAGATAAATTTCGTAAAACATTGAAAATGATGAAGATGAGTAAGATGATATGCTTTAAATGATATACTTTGAACTTACATATATTGTTTGATATGTTTTAAATAGATGATGATTGGTTTGTAAAATATAGGAAAATATGCTTTAAATGTGAGATCTTTATTCCTTATCTCTTGTTGATATTATTTTGCAAATCATCTTATTAGTCATAATCAAAACTCATTCTAGTACAGGAGCAGAGCGGAGTATCATGTTTTAGCAAATACTGCATTTGAACTCATTTGATTGAGTTGGTTAATATATGATATGGGAATCATATACTCTTCTACGACACATCACCATTGCAATCTGAATGCTATTCAAATTGCTTAAAATGATGTGTTCCACGAGCGAACAAATAATTGACAGTGATTGTCATATTATTCATCAACATATTTTGCAAATATTGTTTTCTTGTCTCGACAACCTCGACTGGTCATAGTGCTAATGTGTTCACAAAGTTCATCAACTTGAAAGATTTTAAGACTTGATTAACAAACTCAATTTCTATATATCTTTCATAATGTTTCAATTATTAAGCCCCTGTTTTGCAACCATTATTTGGGAAAATGGAGTTTTGAATTGTAATTTTTAAAACAATTTGTGATTAAAAAGTACGGAAAAATTTTGGATTTATGCACAAAATATTTTATTAGCTGAATGTATGATTGAAAATGAGTATGTAAAAAAAAAAGTTTGAAAATAATAGTTGTCAAACATGAGCTAAATGTTGTGTAAATATTCTAGTACTGTTATAATTTCCCCATCGTAAGGCACCCCTTACTATAATGAACATACATTAACATAAAAAAAAAAAAACAATAGAAAAATGGAAATAAAAAAAGTATATATACACACACACTTATTCCAATCTTAATTTTGACACTAAGGTTACAATGGTAATTTTCATTAAAATTGAACCTTTTAACAGTACTAGTTTTTTGCCCGTACATTGTACGGGTTGTATTATGTTGAAGGTATTGTTAGTGTGATGTGAAGTCTTGTAAATATTTTTGTGAATTATCATCAT
>CAIGRP010066430.1:0-10699 GCA_903798385.1 Fraxinus cuspidata | reverse complement strand
GAATCCAAATTTATATATATATATATATATCCCTACCACCATCATCTATAAAAATATGTTCTTGTTTATTAATAATTTTATTTAATCAAAGTCAAATATTAATTCCAATCACATATTCATAATTATTACCCATTTAATATCCACAAACATCGTCGGACTCACTGCTAGTCCTCCGAAAAATTACTAATAATTTTAGACTAACTGAGGTAAAATAGATTCACCACTACATAATTAGGCTCTGGAAATATTCTGCTACACTTCAGTTCTAGAAGACGGGGCAAATTGGGTGGCCCTCAATCCAGGCGGCATCATGATGTCGATAGCAGTATGGCCATTGATGGTGGTTATGGTGATCGTCGGCGAAGTTATGGTGTTAGATATTGAAAGGAGGAGAGAAATTTAACTTTGATGTTTTGTACTATATAAAAAGTAGTAATCTTGCACTAATGAAAAAAGGTAAATATAAACATGGGATGTGACCCACTTGTGTAAAATATTTTTTTTTATTTAAGTGGGTATTTAAGTGGGTCTCACCCCCATGTGAGGGGTGTAACCACTCGACACACATGTAGGTACCACTAGCAAAACCTATATTTGAGTATTTGAAGCAGTATTCTAAAAAGCGTAAAGCGCGGCTAGTCGCGGAGGTCAAGCTTTACAAGTCTAGGCGAAGTGTAAGCGTAAAAAAACGTTTTTTTTTTAATTTTTAATCATTGTAAAAAAATCAATAATTCAAATAAATTAAATAATACATACCAAACATCTAAAATCATAAAATACTGTATTTACTTAATAATTCGAAAATAAAAATAAGTTTCAAAATCATAATTACAAATCGTAAATAACTTATATCTTATATAATCTAACTCTTTATCGAATTACAATTCAATATCTTCTTCTGTGGATTTTATTTAAAAAAAAAAAGGAAAAAAATTGGATCCACTTAAAATTTGTGCCTGATGTAGAGGCGCGCCTATGAACGCCTAGGCGAGCATTAAGTAGTCAACATTGTCGTTGACATCTTAATTCTCGCCCGCCTAAGCGCGCATTAAGCGGTCAACATTGTCGTTGACTGCTTAATTCTCGATTAGGCTCAAGGCAAAGAGTTTTCATCACGCTTCGCGTCTAGGCGCACTTTTTAGAACATTGATTTGAAGTAGGAATCACGTTGATTCCCACGTTATCATGAAAGTTATGGGTCCCAGAGTCCCAGAAACTTTTTTAAAAAGGGTACAGACAGTATTCTCTACCAATAATCATCTGAGACAAAAATAACCAGTTCTGCAAATATATGATATATTCTATCTGACTCTTTGATTCTGTACATGGGCACACAAGCAGTACAAGAAGAAAGATATATGGACTAATTATCTGCATAATTCCATACTGGGAAACATCCGATATGAGCAGTAGCAAACTGAAGCTATTCCACTATCAATAAATTGTTCTCAGTCAACCCCTCGCCAACAGTCGGAAAATCAGGTGATAGTTGCCATTCTCCATCTACTAGGAACTTGATTTCATACCTTAAAATCAACAAAAATAAATGCATCAGTCTTTAATACTAAATTTTAAATTAATAAATGTGTTTAAAACCTCTTCAGATGAGCTATCTAACCTAGGGTAGTTTAACGAAAATTTGTCCAAACTCACAACCTGAATTTACCCATTTTTTTCCCTAGGTGGGTCCTGTACTCAACACCCAATATCCAGATTTACAGCTTATCTTCATCCCGTAAGGCCTTTGTCTATATAGAAATTCCTAGATCTCTGCAGGAGGCTCTAATGATTCAAAAGTGGAAGGTTGCAGCTTTGGAAGAAATGAGGGCACTTAAAAAAAAAAGTTTAACATGGCGTTTAGTGCATCTACGTGAAGGAAAATCTCTTGTTGGGTGGTAACGAGTGTTCACACTAACTTCAAAGCAAAAAGTCATAGACATACAAGGCTTGTAGTTATATGTTAGACATATAAGGTAGACTATCACGAAACCTAGTGGCATAGGTGAATTCAGTCGGGTTTTGATTTCACTTGCAGCAAAATATGGTTGGCCACTCCATCAACTCGACATTAAAATTGCTTTCCTCTTGGATGAAGAGATTTTATATGCAATTACCTCCAGGTTTTGAAGAATCTTACGGAGAAGAGAAGGTTCGCAAACATGAGAAATCCTTATGAGCTCAAACAGTCACCTAGAGCTTGGTTTGATCTGTTCTCTAAGGCTACAATACGTTTTCATTATACTCAAATCCAAGCTGATGATACAATGTTTTTTAACAAAATACTGCTGATAGGTTGACAATTCTAATTGACTATAGATATAATTTTGACAGGAAATGATGAAAGTAAGGTAGAAGAGCACAAACTCGTGCATGTCAAGGAGTTAAAAAATAAAGACATTGGACCTTTGTGAAGTATTTTCTTGGCAATATATACTCTTGATTGATCGAAGGAGGTTGGCATGCTTGGATGTAAACCATGTGATATTCCAATTTAAGTTAATCACAGACTTGGCGTTGATGAAGAAGGAAAAAATGTTGACAAAAGGGCGTTGTCACTCTTTGGTAAGCTAATATATTTGTGTCATACAAGACTAGATATTGCCTTCTCCACAAGTGTTGTTTGCCTGCATATGCATTCACCAAGCGGAAAAACACATGGAAGTCATGCACCAGATTCTAAGATATCTGAAGAAAAATCCAGGATTACGAGTTTATTGCTCAAGAAAAGCGGAACATGAAGGTCAGATGCTGATTCGGCAGGTTTGGTTAGTGACAGATGATGTTGATCTCTATATTGCACGTTCATTGGAGGCAACCATGTAACTTGGAGGAGCAGAAAGAGGCCGAGGTAGCTAGAAGCAGTGTTGAAACTGAATTTAGAGCAATTGCTCAAGGCATGTGGGAGCTACTTTGGCTAAAACTCAAATATTTCTTGGAAGAATTGACGATTGAAATAGAAGGGCCTATGAGATTAAGCCCTTATCTGGGCTCCATTTTTCCATAAATGCATTTTTCCAAAAACCATTTTCAACCACGTATTTTCCCATAAAATAATATTACAAATAAACCCAAAACATTTCTTTATTTCTTAACCACACATTCTCCAATAAATCACTACTTCAAAACACAGTTCCTCCCAAAATCTCATTTTAATGGAGCCCACACATTCAACGATAGCAAGGCAACTATAAGCACAACACACAACCCGGTTGAATGGGTAGATTTTAACTATGGAAAAAAATTTCAAACACAAAATACAATAATATAGAAATAAAAAATAAAAATGTCATATTAAAAAATTCTCAAATCTCAGCGGGACCAATGGGCCCCTACCTCCCTCCAACACTGATTGATAGACATCATTAAGAAAAAATTAGAAAGTGGAATAATTTGCATGACATTGGTCCCAACACACGAACAAGTGGCTGAAATTTACACTAAGAGTTTGTCAAGGACGTGTTTTGATGCATTGGCAGGCATGCGGGGTCTTCTAGATATTTTCTGAGGGGAGTGTTAGCGTAGTTAGTAATTTTATTCTATTTTGAGTCAAAGTAGTTAGGATAAATGCTATATTTTGGGAGTTAAAAATCCTTAGTATTTATTATCAAATCCTTAGGAAGATTGTACCAATTTGTTGTTATTCTTTAGTCTTAAAATGGTCCGTGTATACACAATGTATTTGTACTTTTCCGGCATATGAAAATACAGCTTTTCTCCTACCATGTTGACATGGTGTCACAACAAGCAAAGGTCATCGTTTAATTCTTCCAACCACCCATTAGTTATAATTGTGCACGTGTTAGGCTTTGATGAGATGAGAAAAAAATGAACCACGTTTGCACGAGGAGGTATATTGAAGAATGAAGATAATATTCAAATAATATACATGTCACCCTCTCTAACAACTTTTAACTTTTAGATTATGTTGTTCAACACTTCTCTATCAACATAACTTTTGGATGAGGTGCTTCAACATGATGTCACAACTAACAAATTTCTTAGATTCAAGTCTGTCTTTTGTCTATTTATGAAATTTTTGAGCGTGTAAGACCTTTTACGCAAAAAATGGATCCAGCTACATGTGAAGGAGTGTGTTGATGACTAAAATTAGATAAATGAACTTGTTCAACATCTTAAGCTTTTCTATGGGTGATTTAACTAACAAAAATAGAAAAATTGTGACCCTAATTGATGAATTGCATAGCTAAAGAAAATGGTACCTTCCAGGTCTAAGCATTAACGTTGTTGTGAACATTGTGTAAGATCCAGTATACTCTGCAGATAGGTGCTCTCCTTCACTCCATCCATCAAAGGAGCCCATGATTTGCACACTCTAACACACATTTACGAGATTAGAAACTTAAATTTCCCTAGTTGATAATATTAATACAATAGAAATGTTAGGAGCAAATTTTTACTAGAAATAACATCAAGCACAATTATTCTCAATGCTATAGAACCTTCCAAATAACTGAATTCAATATTGATGATAGTAAATGATTTTACTAGAGCATAATTTCATAGACACCACAGAGCATCGTTTAAGGATCATTTTCTAGTGTAGACTTACTCCATTATATTTTTTTATCACTCATCTCATCATTAAAAAGAAAAAAAGCTCTAAATAGTTCAAATGTAGTCGCTAGCTACAAAGACAATTATATCATCGTCAGCATATGCAAGCATCAACGATGATGAATTCGTTTAATTATCTACTAGTCACTTCTAAGTGCTTTGTAAATACAAATGAATCATGACCAGGTTACTTACAGAAACATATTTCCACCACCAAGATAACAAATGAAACAAAACTATTAAATTGGAAAAAACCGAATTTGAATCTATAATGAGTGAAGTATTAAAAACAGTAAAGTTAATAGAGCATGTTCAAATTTATTATGTCTTTGTTTACTAGTAAAATAATATTAAAGCCTGTTATTTCAGTTTCTCTGCAAATTTTCTGTATTAAATATGGTCGGCTGTTCCTATTTTTTAAATTTAAACTCCATTAAGACTTCTTTGTGCATGCTTACCATTCCAATAAATTGATGAACCTAAGAAACGAAAAGAAAAAAGTTATTTAAGTAGTTTGTTTGCATAAATGCTGTTGTCGGAAACTGAAAATCCAACACAATATATATTATTGGTGATGCACAGTGGAACTTTAGCTGCTTTTGATCATTATTATTACTTTTGATTGTTACTCGTTCTAGATAATTTTTACTATCATTCAAAATACACATGCTTTCACATTAAAAAACATGTAAGAAAACAAATCTCTCACTTTATTTACCTCTGCTACTCCAGACCACAATAAAGGAACCTCCTTGGGTTGTGCAGCATCCACGTCCTTTATCTGTTCCTTTATTTTTTCTTGAACAGCTTTTACCACGCAATATATCAAGAAAAAACAGGTAAAAATGTGGTTAGTCCAGATAAGCCCATCTAATAACAAGTTGTCTTTGCTGAGAAAAATATGTGAAGAACATAGTATTGCCTACAACTACTCAGCCAAGCTGGTTGGTGATTTCCCTCGCCCTTTATCTGTACAATTCACATTCTCTTTCTTTTGTTCATTTTACATTTTCACATTTTTATTTTATTTTATGCGCCAACATAGTAGAGCCTAAAACTAGTTCAACCAAAACGATCATGGATGTCCCTCTTTCTTTCTCCATTTATATTTGTTTTATATTATATTGTTGTTACGCTCCTTTGAAAGTCTATTTGAGTCCAACTTAATTTATTCAAATTTAATAAACAGAAATAAATTGGCAAGATACTGAAGTTTCTGAATTACTTTTTTACGCTTGCAGAAAGAATGTTCACCTCTGATCTACCATACGGGAGCAGAAGTGCATGCTTAGATTGTGAACTTATAAAAAAGTCAAATCTTACATATTTCCATGTACTGTTTATACCTTGTAATCGCGAGAGAAGGTGAGACTGAATGTATCTCCCGTTAATCTTTCTTGAACCATCTGGAATATTGTAATTAGCAATTTCTTCTGACAAACTAACCAGAGCCTGTAGAAGATGATAGGAATATCAAATACCGTTCTCAAATGTTCAAACATGGCCCAATTTATATCCTAAAGGACTAGAGTGAAGTGAAGTAATTATTGAAGAAGGAAACCTGAATCTCAAGTTCCATAGTGGCAAGTTCACTTTTGAAACTAATCAATGAGTTCTCCGTTGTTTGTAACTGCACAGATATGTGTCATTGGTAACAAAACAATCTGAAGCAAGACTATGCATAGCATTATCTCGATTGAAGTATCTATTTCGCACTTCTTGTTGATCAAGTCAAAACAGAATAGAAAATCAAAATTATGAAAATTAATCTCACAAGTGCAAGACACTAACTTGATTCCCTCTTAAGGCTTGAAAACCTTTTATATTCCTACTTCAGTTAATAGCCAACTAACATTGAGCTACACTAGCTTCATAACAAGTTTGCTTCCCGTTTTATTTTTCTTACTCTTTTGTTATTGGGTAAGAATTGAATGCACAGATCTCAGTTACTTTTGGCACCCAGAAGGGAACTAATACATATTGCTTCAATCCTGCTTCTATTAAACTTCAGACCCAACACTAGATTTCATATATAATGAGGCAGTTGCCGTATTTAAACAGAACCAATATTCATCATTATTATCTATAGTTGCCTTTCCAGTCAACGCTATAACTTATATCAACTGAAAAAAATTGAAACAGAGTTTCAAACCAATTTAAGCATATTAAGAATGAAAATCGAAGAGGTGTATTTAATAGTGATTCACAAGAAAATGGATGAACTATCTTGACAAGTTCTTTGCAAGACCCTACATGGGGAATATTTCCAATTTTATTGAAGACAAATATGTCAACTACATTTGACAAATCTGGATTCAAGAACTCAGGGAAGACAAAGAAGATGAAGAAGAGAAAAGCAACTGCACTAGATGAAATCTCTATTGAAGTGCGAAATTTAACAGATTGATATATTAAAGAGAAAACATGTTTGATGTATGAAGAGTGCTATTGTCTCTATATAAAGAGGTAAAGAAGATCATAAAAATTGCACAAACTTTATAGGTATTAACTTTTTATGTCATTCAATAAAACTATGAGTGAATGTGGTTGAGTAGAGATCAAAGAACCAATTTGATTTTATGCAGGGGATATCGACAGCGTTAGTCATTTACTTTGAAGAAAAAGTTGCATATAATTTTTCTTAAGCTAGAAAAGTTTATGATAGGGTTTCTATAAAGAGTCACTCACTTTATAATGGTTCTATGATTCCAAAAGAGAGTCGAGAATGTGATCAACGACCAATATAATTATTTGTACTGGAAGTACTTCATTTACATATTATTGTAAAACATGCTCATGTACCTCATAGTTGACCATACATTTCTTAGGTGTCTTAAGGTTCAGTGCTGTACACCTACTAAAGCTTCCTTTGCTCTAGATAGATTGACATTGATTTATGTCCATTCCAATAAAAGGTATAAAATGAATCCATATCGAAGTTTTGGCTCATTGATCAGACAATTCTTCACAATCCTGAAGGGTCAGGTCTCATTTGATTTCCTCTCATCCTTTTCGTCATGACGAAAGCAGACATAATGTTGCATATTTTAATCACGTGGCACAGACAATGCAATGGCCTTAGTTAACCCATTGTATGCAGAAAAAGAAGCAAAGATCAAAAGTAACTACAAGAGGATACATATATAAATATCCAAATGCGACAATCCACAGTTGACGTTGAAGTAGCACTAAAATATGTAAAACTATTCCAACACCTATTACAGGACAAATGCAAATCAATGGTATAACAACCTTAAATATCTATTCGAATCATTATGAACCTTCTAATGACATTTTTGACACATTACTGAGGTCATTAACTAACATGACGAAGATAATTAACACACCTGACGCTTCAAGAACCGATTCTGTTGATTTGCCTCACTCAGTTTCTTGATAAGCTTTGATCTCTCAGAATCAGCCAGCAATGCCTTCAGCTGTTCAGAAGTGAGAGTAGGCTGTGGTAGAAAGCATTATCCATGAAATATCGTACTAAAGGAAATAATCAAAGATTGACATCTAGTAAAATAGAGGCAACAAAACAGACAATGTAGACAATGATAGAACATTGTATGAGGCTTGAGAAAGATTTCACATTCCCATTTTCTCCTTTAACTGATTGGTAGTAAGCTTTACCTCTTCACTACTTAAAGGTCGTGGGGCTTCCTCAGGCAAATCCTCAGACACAGACTCCTCGCCCTTTGGAAATTTCTCTGTTAGTGTTGATGATGAATCCTCCTCCACACTAATCGGTTTGCAACATACTCTCCAAGATACATGATGCATAGCATTTTTTGAAAATGAAACTCGATTATATTTTGTGTGATCCACTACAGAACTCCAACCAGCCATATTACCCTGATTTCTATAAACATTTTTCATCTTGATCCTGCCAATTATCATTTGGTTGAAATCAAATGGAAACAGAAAGTCATGAATTATGCTCATACAAAAATTTTTAGGTTGACAAAATAGTACAGAATTTAAGAAGAAAATGTCATCTTTGTTACAAAATAAACAATGCACGCATCAAAAAAAAAAAATTAACATTAGTTTAAGATATCCATAATATATAAGAACATAAATATACAAAATTTCTAATGCTTGAGAAAGACTCACTCTGTGAAGACCGTCTTCCCTGCTGTACTTACTACATAACACTCCATATTTTAAGAGTTCCTACAATAAAGAAATGAAGTAGGTCAGTTCAGGCATTTAATCAAACACATCGAATACATTGCCTTGTTTCAACAAGTTACAAAAAAATACTTTGATACTATAATAAATTGATTTAGAGCATGAAATTAACTGGGTTTCATGAGATTAGGTAAAAACACGCACAAAAAGTGATCTTGGAACAGTTACTCGCTTGTGCTTTACTGTGTCTATGGAAGAGTGCGAGGCAGAGAAGCAGCGTCAATAGCATAATGAACCGTGTTCGGTCATGTTAAAGCCAGAGCACGTGGGCAATAAACTAATAATTGAGTGGAGGGCTGTGTAGGACTGGGCCCACTTGAACATGCGCTAAATCAGCCATTTGAGCCTTGCCGAAATTATTGGGCCGTAGGTAATAAATTGGAGTAAAATTCTACAAAATGGTTATGCTAACCAAGCGTGTAAGCTATTTACACTTTTCCGATGCAAGATAATCGTCTCTTTATAACGAGTTGAAATTTCCATTTAATTATGTTCTACATTGTGAGTTGGGCACTTTAGTGAGCTTGACACCTTGACGAGCACTCTATGTTCATCATGGTGGTCTTCACTATGAATTGTGCTGACTTTAACAATTTGAATAATTTAACGAAGGCTGACACTCAAGTTCTATCTAGGCACCATGCTCAATTAAAGTGCCTTTCTTGGGTCTAAACTGATCTCATTTGGACATTAATCGAATAAAGCTGCCATCTAACAAAGTGCAGACTCCTAAGTGGTAGACACGTATCTATATTTTTGTAAAATAAGTGTTACTTTTGGTATTTTTCTAATTCACAAATTTTCGATTTATTATTTATAACTGTAGTAGTAAAAATTATTCTGCTAGCCGAAACGGCCTAAGTCAAAAAAATAAGGTCCACGGGCAGTCCACTTAACAAATGCGCCATCTTTGGCCCAACTCGTTATGTCAATCAGTCTGAATGCATGGTCAAAGATCCACGTGTCAATTCAAAATCTCTAATAATTTATTTTCATAAATCACACTATAATTTGATCAGACCAAGTAGGAGTTGTTTGTAAACAGCTTAGGAATCTCAACCGAATAGATCTGATGGGATTCACCTCCAACCAACTAGGAAATCTTGCAGAGTCCTCGTTAATCTCACCTAGAAGATTATCCCACTTCTATAAATTTCGGGGCTAGTCAAACATTCAGGTATAAAAAACTATTCTACTTTAAGTTACTTCTTTTTTTCTTTTCACCTAGCATTCGTATAATTCTTGACAAACTCTACTGACTTGATCGTTGGTGGGTCTTCGACTGGCACAATACCGACGTCCTCTTGAAATCTTTTGCGGTCCTTTCTGATAACTCAAAAATAACTAACCAAGAGAGGGTGGATTGGTTTTTAAAAACTTTTTCGAAAAATTAATCTAAATTCAAGCAAGTAAAGACTAAATAGATTAATTCAAATAGTAAGCTCAAATATGAAAGCAATAAGGAAAAGGGAGAGAGGATGCAAACGATATAATTGTGGAGGTTCGATCCAAAGTAATGATCTACGTCCTCCGTTATCAAGTTCTCCGGCACGAGTAAGACCTTTTTAACTATATTGATTGACTTTTGGTACAATCAAACCATTTACAATGCTTCTGGTGACTTACAAACAAGGAGCACCGATCCTTATACAATATTGAGTTTTACGAAACCTCAACACGACACATACGGTGACTTACAATAAGGAGCACTGATCCTTATACAATGTTGATATTTAAGCGACTTCAACACGACCCACACTTTATCAAAGTGATTTTACAATGAAATTTCTCTCTTGATAAATAATACAAACAAATTAAGTACTAAGAGAGGCTAACACTTTAATGAATAGTAATAAATGATAGCTCAAGTGTTAGATGAAAAACTTTGATGAATATGATAGTCAAAAATTAGATTCAATCAATCAAA
>CAIGRP010066424.1:0-13102 GCA_903798385.1 Fraxinus cuspidata | reverse complement strand
TGCTATGTGGATCTATAGGTGACGATTTGGTGGAGTTGTGAAAGTGGTGGTGGTGATATTTTGAAAAATTTAGGACTATGATTGCGATTGATTGTTTATTTTTCTTTTCTTTTCTTTTTGTTCCATTTGAATAGAAATGTAAAATCGTCATTTTATTAGAAAAATGGTTGAAAATGACTTTTTGAGCAATGAAGGTGGAAGGTAGGGGTGAAAATGCAAAAAATAAAAATAAAAATTGAAAGATATGAACATTCTGCACAATAATATTAAAAGGTAAGAATGTTATGTACTATTTACCCTCCTAAAAATTTGCCTACTTGAACTGATTGTTATCGATGTCAAACCTATATCCATGAAACATGCTAAATGACAACTTGCTCTATAGGGCATGTCTAAGACTCAAAATGTGTCGCACAGTCGAGACCAACAATTGGGCACGTGAAAAAGCACATTCTCGGCCTAGCCTAGCACCAACCTATCTCTAGAGTCAGGCTATGTCGTGCTTGGCTATAGACCTGCATTTCCTTGTGACTGGTCAATGCAAACGCAACTCAATATGTTATTATTTTACTAAAATTTCCAAAAATACTATAAAGCATAAATCCGGTAATACTAAACAATGCTGAGGGGCTGTGTGAAGACACAGGACTTTGTTCAGAAGTGTCTTGCCAGTAAAGTTTCACCATATCATTAGTATGCATGTATGCAAGACTTATCGAATGGTTACTATGTACTTTTGTATGCAAATAATGTGGTCATGGATATTTTAATATCATAAAGTTCTTTATTCAATATGAACTTCTGAAGTGAGAAGAAGAGCCAAAAACAACTCATATTTTCCAAAGAAAAAATAATAAACATATATATCGAATTGCTGCCTGGTTTGAAATCATGAAAGCTTCATTTTTCCTTTGTATATGTACATGATTTCAAGTTCAGTGCTTTTCTGATATCAAGTAACACGGATGAGTAGAACAACCATGATAAAGATACAAATCATTACAAAAATGGCAAGCCATGTGGTACACGATGTCTTGAAACTCTGCGAGTATACCTCCATTGCCCGAGTGTTGGCATGTCCAGTGCTCGCCAAGCTTTGGTCGACTGCTTTCTCTGTTGAGTCAAGTATCTACACTCAAAAGACAACCAACACAAGGAGAACAATTGTAAAAGCACTGATTGATGGGCGATATATTAAAAAGTTTTAAAAAAAAATCAGCTTGGTAACCTGCCTTGTCTAAAAGGGATTACTTACCAAGTATTCGAAACAAGAATTACAATCTATATATATCAAAGCGACCTAGTGCCTAAAATTTAAGCAAGCAAGATTTGAACTCACTTTCTCTGTGTTTTGTATCGATTGACTCATCATCAGGGTGCTCTCTTTGAGTTGTCGTGCCAAACCAACCATTTCATCAGTCAAATCATCTTGAAGTTTTCTGCAGAAAACAACAGTTATGATCACTTTTGTAGGTACAATCTGCAATATTATGGTGATCTACACAAAAAAGAAAGCTCATTGTCAGGCCCAAGAATATAAAGAGACCTCAAGTACAGCTTCATAAGAAACTTAGTGACGAATGTCCATTAAGGATTTCACCCTGTAAAATTTCAAGTTTCCTGATAATCCATCTACAATATGGTTCTAGATATAATTTTTCCATCACTAACTTGTTCAAGCAATTGTTAACGGGATTGTCGCGTACTCCACATTTTTCCATTCAAAGAAATGCAGATAAGCAACCAAATAAAGGAACTTTTGCCAAAACAAAAATGTCAAGAATTTGGCTACCAAAATAAAATCACTTAAAGCATGTTAACAAAGAAAATTTTCAGTGTTTTCAAAAGTTTAAGATGCTGAAGAGTTAGTCCTTCACATAGGAGTGATAACGGAAAAGGAAAAGGAAAAGGAAAATGAAAAGATGAGATCACAAAGTCTTCAGGAGAAATGACGTAAAGATAAAAAGCTTGAGTTCTCAAGGTAAGATCTGTTTCTCTGGAAGAAACAGAAAAATGTAAAATGTAATGTAAAGCTTCCAATCGAGATAGGCAGTTCATTTAAGTGAGACATTCTACATTTCATCCAAATCCTGGGATTTTATCNAAGCTTGAGTTCTCAAGGTAAGATCTGTTTCTCTGGAAGAAACAGAAAAATGTAAAATGTAATGTAAAGCTTCCAATCGAGATAGGCAGTTCATTTAAGTGAGACATTCTACATTTCATCCAAATCCTGGGATTTTATCTAAGGAGAAAAAGAAGATTGGGAAAAAGAGGAAAAAAGGGAAGTGACCCAATGTTTCTCAGAGGGGAGACAGTTATTTATATATAAAAAGTAGTAATTTGAAGTCTTACAAATTAAACTAGTTATTGAAATTTTTCTCTCTAAACTCAAATCCTAGTTAAATATGTTGCCTACACTTGGGCTGCAGCTATTGGGTACTCAAAAACTAATGAATTAACAGCGATGATATTCATACGCGTAGCCCCAGTGGAAAAACACCTGCACGAACTATGTAACCTTCTGTCTTGCAGCCTTGAAGCTCGGTTCTGTTCTCCCGCGCACCCGTTCTTATGCATATGCATGTAACTCTTAATATATGCTTGGATAAGCTTTTACATGCTTATAAGTGGTATCTCTCAAAGAACATGTGGTTAAAAAACAGCTAAATGTTATGGCACCAATGTGTGAATAAAAATCGAGTTTGACCAGCTTATAAGCAATTATAAGCTTCACCAAACATGCACTTGATATTTCAGAAGAGATGTCCAAGATAAAAGGAACGAGGGGAAGACTCCACGAATGAAGAGAAAAGTGCCCCAACAAATAAGCTATTCAGACTAATACTTCAGTTATGTAAGATTTTGTGAGCATTTTCATCAAGAAACTTCATAAATGGCATGTACATGTAGAAAGTACCTGTGCTTCTCAATATGAGCGTGTGCTGCAGAATCCAATTTGACAGACTTCCCTTTATTGTCGACATTGACAGTATCATTAGACCTAATTTCTGTTGGAGTCCTGAATACATCGAACATCAAATTTGAGAAAATAAGACAAGAAATCATATACAAGGAGCTATATAAACTTTTAAAAATACATACACAAGTCTCCGCCTCAATCCTCTTGGAGAGTGAACACTTTCTCCTTCAGGTTTGGAGAGGATTTGCGTGTCAGAAGTCTGCAAAGAAGGATCCTGAGAAACTTGCTTATTGGACTGCAGTTTCCAATAAAAAAGAGTGCTGTTAATATTATAACAAATACAAACATAATCCATTTCAATCAAAGATAACTGAAAGGAACAAACAGAAATCATATATTCTGAATGTTCAAAACAAGCAATTTTTTACAAATTGATCCAATTTCAGCTGTCTACTCATGACTCAAGTAGACGGTGGTGATGCAGCTCATCGGTACACGCACCTCAATGTTACCTATTTTGGCTGCTATACCTTCAATTTTCTCTGAATATTCATTCAATTGAGCTTTTGAAACCCTGTAGAAAGTAGGTTAAAAGACAGTTCAGATCACAAAATCTTCTATATCAATTCTCATCAGAATAAATGCATGAACAGTTTAGGTAGATTTCAAGAAACTACAAACAATTTCATTTGTGAGTATAAAGACACTAACCAAAATGAGAATGCAACCTGAATTGCACACTAAGCAAGAAACTACAAGCCCCACTTTTTCAACATCACATATTAGATATTACATACTCCAATAAAGCAGATTAATTATTTTATGGTTTCAATTAGCAGTAAAAAATTAGGGCTGGAAAGACACTATAATATCTCTGAGAATGAAGAGGCCAACATCCAGAGACGGATGAATAAATTCCAGAAATGATATAATACCTACACCACAAAAAATAAGCAGATACCACCCACAAATCCTTATCACCCAAAAAACACTTTCTTGCTCCAAAATCCTGACTCCAATTTAGAGGAAATTGCAATGCAAGTGGGTAATTGTAGAGCATGTTAGAAAGCGCTTTTAAGTGCTTATAAGTTATGGATCCTACGGAATGTATGAATAATATGTGGATAGTAAGTGGGTTTATTAGTATGTTTGACGAGCTTAAAAAAAAAAGGAAGCTTTGCCAAACATGCACCTTAATAACCACGAGGACCTTAATCTTAAATGTCACCCTATGAAGCATCCATTACCGTGGATCTAAGATACTACATAAAATTATATTACAATTTCCAAATATGGTTTTTGATTTTCATAAAAGTTGAAATTGATGTAGGATCAATTGGATTCCAGCAAAGAAAGAGAAGAAGAGCAGAAGCAGAATTCCAGCAAGAAGAAGAAGGCGACAGAGGGGGAGGGGGTGTGGAGAAAGGGGGAAGAAATCAGTGAAGAAAACCAAGGGAAGAAGAAGTAAGGGAAGGGGGCAAACTTGATCAACAAGCCATTTTTATCCTTCATTCATCGTCTAAGATTTCCGGTTTACGTTTCACATCCATATATAGAAGAAACAAGCAAATCTAAAGCATTAAAGGACCTTGGGCCGGGACTCTATCGAGTGGCTGAACTTCTACCACGGTGGACACTTTTTCGTAAGAACTAAATATCGAAACTCCAGCAGTTTGATCCAGATTTGTTGGAGCTTCTCGTTGGGACTACATGTACAATCTGCATCAAGTGGAACTACCCAACAAGCAAAGAAGCACCAAATCTTTACATCATTGGTCAACACAATCTCTTCATTCTAAATAACATAAATTTATCTTTGTATGCTATGATAGGCTGTATTGGAGTAGACATAGCAAAAAATTCGGTGTAGGAGCTCCCATGTGTAGGTAGAAAAGGATCATCGGAGGGGTTAAAATAACCTTTGTAAGCAACAAAGTCCTTAACCGTTAAAATAGAATGGTAGTCAAAATGTGATAAAAGGCTTCCTAGACTCATAACCATGAATAACTTCAAAGTGACTCATAATTATAGACTGATTTACAAAATTGTTATATGTAATTTGAACGGTTGAGAGGATCAAATCCCAATTTCCAAGATTTTCCTTGAAAATGACATGATTACACAAATCATTAGCACCTTTAGGTTGGATAAGGGTAGGGCATACAACACTTGACTGAAAGCTATCGGGAACAAGGGGTACAATACCTAAATTCATAGGAAAAATTCGAATACTACCTAAGGAGGTGTTCTCACTATCATCAAGTCATAAAATTCTTCAAGTTTAGGTTTATAGACTTGATCTTCTAACCGGTCATCCATTACATCATTTCGTTCCTCAATGACCAAGGCTCGACTAGTATATTTGGAAGAAATGTGGCCCAAGTCCTTACAGTTGAAGCATTGCAAGTGAAAAGAAGTCATCGGAATTTCAAGACTTTTATCCTTATTTTTCCGGACGAGAGGAGCATTAGACGGGGTAGGTCTTAAAAGGGATTTAACAAGAGGAAGTGGAGCCATTGAAATGGAAGGATGATTGTCAATACACCTTCTATACGGAGGAGGCCTTGGAATATCACAAACTATACACTTATTTTCCGAAACGGGAGGAACATTAGACGGGGAAGGCTCTATAATAGACTTATGATGAGTTAGCGCTGATGAGATGGGTGAACGATGGTGACCACACTTTTCATATGGAGTACTAATACGTAACTCATAATCTCAAGCTAGAGAGTAAGCAAGATCAAGAGTAGTGATACCACGAAGGAAAAGCTCAAACCTAAAATCCTCTCTTAGAACTTGTTTAAACCTACTTAAAGTCAAGGCCTCATCCTTAATGACATGACATTTCATTCGAAATTCCTCAAATTGTTCAATGTACTCAATCACTAGCCGATCTCCTTGTATAAAGGTAGTCCATTGAGTAAAAACTTCAGAATCTAAGCAACAATCGAAAGAGAGAAATAGGAGAGAAAAGGGGAAGAAATTTGAGAAGAAAACTAGGGGAAGAAGAAGCAGGGGAAAGGAGAAAAACTTGATCAACAAGCCATTTTTATCCTTCATTCATCGTCTAAGATTTCAATTTATGTTACACATCCATAGATAGAAGAAACAGAAAACCTAAAGCATTAAAGGGCCTTGGGCCGGCCCATAATACAAACCCAATTAGTAAAGCAAAAGTTAAATAGTCCACAACAAAATAAGATGACCTAAACAAGTGATGTCCTCATCAGAAATGATACAAACTTAAATTCTTACCAATCAGTCATCTATAGGAGAGGAAGTTCAGTCATCTAGAAGTACATAGCACCACTCAAATGAAACAAATTCAAAATAAGTTAAATAACTTCAGGTCAACGTATAAAATTTTGCAACTGAGTAAAAAGGAATGACAGATGAGAGGATAGAATCCTATGAGAAAAGCATGCAAACCTGGGCAATCCTTCAGTAGTCTTCTCCTCTGCCAATTGCTCCAATTGCTCCCGCAATGTAGTAACATACTACACAGGTAGCACAATGCATATTCTATTGAGACATAAATACATCACTAGTTCCAAACATATTGATTATAAATGAGAAATCTTTCAAATTCCAAATTAAAGCTTATAGGAAAAGATGCTGATGATTTACCTACTACATTGTTCCACCATCATTAACTTACAAAGCATGATGAGGCATTTAATTATTTATAAATCAACATGCCTGAATAGATACTAAAACATCTTTATAAAGCTACCAAAAGAAGCATATATTTAGAGAATCTCTCGAGAAAAAATAGTAAGGAAAAGAAGATTTAGCACTAAGGCCATTACTCAGTTAACAATTCTAGTGAAAAGAACTGTGGATGTACATGTATGAGCTTCACTTGATTTTGCTGTTGTGGCGCAGTTGCGAGTAATCTTCTCAGGTTGACTTCAGTTTTGCTCAAAGCCATCTGAAATCCTTTAAAAAAAAATAATAATAAATAAATAAAATAATAATAATAAATAAATAAAATTGACCAATTGCAACAAAACATTGTCCTGAAATGAGCAACTAGTAAACATTAATTCAACAAATAAAAGTGATATATTATTACAAGAAAATTTCATTTAACATAAGATTCCATGGCTAGGATCTTCGATAATGCTAAATCAAAAACCAATAAATGTTCTTTAAATGAGTAAGTGTGGTGCATGTACTAACACACGCAGGAATGTGGTCATCCAATGTTCCAGTGTGATAGATCCTGATCTTAAAATGAAACCATGAGAGGAATGAAGCCACAAATAAAACAAATGACTGTTACTGCAGAAAATTGGACTAAAAGAAAGCTGGTTCAAACTTGAAACTTTATAAACCTCTCTACTCAAAGGAGCAAAAATTCATTAGAAGAGTTCAAAATTACTGGTGTGATTCACTGACAGAAACCTAATAATAAAACCAAGTCATGGTAGCTATGAGTTGCATTTGATGCTGAAATCAATTTGGAATTTACGTAGGCCAATTTAGGTACTAAATATAGGGAATGACCTTATTGGAGATTGAGGTATCGCAATTCTCAAACAAAGAACCCTTTAACAATTAAGGGTCCTAGTTACACTCGTTTGTTTGAGATAGGCTCAATTTCTAGGAACCTTCTTCTCCATTGATCCAAGGTAAGCTATATAAGCTTTATCTCTTTCAATCCTTTTAGATTTTTTTTCTCCTCCATTATTTTTACTGCAACCATTTTGCTATTTCCGGAAAATTGTATTGGAAAATTTCATTAAACTGCATCTAGCTAAAATTTAAGTTTTATGGTGGGGGGAAGGAGACAAGAACTTGGGTTTATATTTAGGAAGAGCATGAGCAGTCATAATGCATATTTTTGTAGATTGATAGTATCATATTCCAATTTTAAGTTAGGATTACTAGGCTTTGCTGCATTTGTAGTGGAAGATCAGGTTTTTTATACTTGCTTAAATGAGGGAGGTTTTAATTAGTTAATGGCAAAGTACAACCTTTGAATCAATGAGACTACAATGAATATTTTTTGTTGATTGACAGTATTATACTACATTGTTATTTTAAGATTGCTAGGCTACACTGCAATTATAGTGGAATATTAGATTTTTTCGATGTACACTAACTGTGTGAACTTCCAACAGAGTAATAGGCAAAGGAAAATCTTTCTATCAGTAGCCTCACTATGGTTCATTAACTGGAAGATTTTGTTCATATTATATGATTCCTCTATGCAATATGTTTGCCTTGTGCATTTGGATTTAAACAGAACCAAAACATTTTTCTTTTCCTAATTATATTTTAGGTCTAGAAACCCAGTGCTCAGATTCTTCCAAGGAAGTGCACTAATTCTAGTTTATAATTGTAACTTGATTTTGAGGTAACGGTGTATACTGCTTGGCTTCAATTTCGTTTTAGAAACTTGATTTTGAGGTAACGGTGTATACTGCTTGGCTTCAATTTCGTTTTAGAAGGTACAGTCCAAGAAGCTGAAATCTACTTTAACCAGTAAGTCAATGCCCTCAACTGAACTTCTTGCCTTGTCAGCAAAATTAATAAATTGTTGTTGTCTTGTCGGCTTAATGAATTATTTTTGGATTATTGCTGTAGTAATGGGTCATTGATGAATTTTTTTTGTTTGCGGTTTATAAGAATTTGCCAAGAAGATAGTTATAAATTATATTGTATATGAATTTTTTGTTTCAAAACCTCCTCAGAGTAACTTCAAATGAGATGAATTTGACTTTAATGTCATATATACATTTATTATATCGACCTCTGTAAAAATCAGACCCTGCGCCATAAATTCCTGGATTCGCCCTGAATTCAAATACAACATTTGTAACCATTCCTTTAAGAGTAGATACAAATAATTTGCTAAAAGTTCTTATTCAGTACGAACTTCAAATGAAGAAAAGTTTGAGAATTAATTTCTGAATGTTCTGCGGTTTGAACATGAATAATTCGTTTTTATACGATTAAATTCAATTCATGATATGAATAATAACACAAATATAATATCTATGTTTAAGGAACAAATTGTACAAACAGGAAAAGAAAAAAAAAGGCATTAATTCACTGCAACATGCAATATATATATATATACACGCAATAAAAAAATTCAACGCGTAAACGAGAAAAATTCCGAAAAGATATTAACGCAATAAAAAAACGATGCAAACAGGCAAATCGAAATTTTAATTTGTAAACACTAAATAAAATTGCTAAAAAACAAAAGAAAAATCTAATTACCTGTTCTCAAATGCTGCAGCAAACGGCAGTGCAACTGTGAAGAGAATAATCGAAGAGGAACAGAAATCCGAGAGTGAGATTTGGGCACAGCAGCACAGATGAGCAGTGCCTGTCTTCAAATCGGAGGAATGGGGTAGATTTGGGTTTAGTTTGGGATCTTGGTCATTTTCATTTTCATTGGGCCGTTGGACTAAGGGTTTTTTGGTTGGACTGAATAATGTTATTTATTATTATATATTAAATAATGAAATTTGACAATTTTTTATGAAAGAGAAAAATGTGATGGTAATGGTTGATACATCATCGATATTCTATCATCATGATGATAAATAGCGTTACTTTTTTTTTTTTTTTTTAAGGTGGGCTAAACGTAGTTTTTCCGCTTTTTTTTTTTAAAAGAAAAATCATAATTCAATATTAATCTCATGTAAAAATAATAATAATTAATTTTTAGAAAAATTATAGGATTCTAATGGATTGTTATTAAAGAATAATACGAATATTCTCTCTCCTCGTATTCACATCCCAAAAAATAGATAATATGTGCGCCATTTTAGCTCTCTATAAATAAAAAAATCGAAAACATTGGGATTCTTCTTGTCATACAATTGCTCGTTGGTCACAATTAGAAATCGCAAATGGAAATTGCTGATTACCGATCACTTTAACATCCATTGATAATTCGTCATATGAATATTCTTCTGTCAAATATATGTTTATGGCATAATAAGAAATTATTTTACTTTTTTCAACATTCAATAATTAAAATATTTAATATGATGTAAATAATTTGTGATAGCGTCAATTAAACAAGTCTCGTAACATCAAATTTAATTAGACTTGTTGTTTAATGCCATAAGATGGTGTTTTAATATTAGTGGTTCTAGATAGAAATATTTTATTCAATATACACCATAACTAAATAAAAACTTTTAACTTCTTACTTTTCTCCAAAATTGAGTAATTAATTTTTTTTTTCCTTCTATTTTTTGGTACATTAATTCTTCCGAGTCCAAGATTTCTATGTTTATGAATCGTGATCCAAGTCTAAGAATAGTTTAACCTCCTTATTATCACCGAAGTGGCGAAGTCCAACGGTTCTTTCTTTCTTCTTGTTATATTCTTCCAATAAAGTTTGATCAGTAAAATTTATGACTTTATGGGTTTTTCTTAGTTTATAATCCCAAAAATTTTATTTATATGAATTATAATCCAACAAATCATGGTTTTAAAAATGGAAATCTGTTAATTTCTTCACAATTATGATTGATGATGAATTATTTTGATAAGGTACTATCTAATTTTTGTTTTCTACAAATATGTGGAGGAATCATAGTATAAAGTATTTTGTCGTCTTTCAAGTAGTTTTGATTAATAAACAAGTTCCATCCAAAAAGACAAGAATGGCAACACAATAAACAATTAGGGTTAAATTCAGCATGTGCATAAACGAAGCCAACACTCTATACATGCTTCTGCAGGTGGCACCACCATCAACACTTTCTGATGCTACAAAAAACTTGCACCTGAATGAACTCGAATCGGTTGATCGAACTCCGCACGATCTGGTCTTCAATACCTGAAACAAAGGCGTCGAGGTGTGATCTCGTCGTCCCTCCGATACGTAAGTCAGAAAGAGGAATTGTATAAGAAATTGTATACTAGAATACTAATGAAAGACGTACCTGAATAATGAGGCTAGGTCATGTATATGTAGATGTTGGAGGTTGAATCCTAAAAGGACTCAACTAAATATAGTACTTATCCTTATTATTATAGGTGTTTGTGTTATGTTAGAAGTGCACAATTTGAGTTATAGTCGAATTTGTAGTATTCCTAAGATGACGTAACTTGATGAACGTAACATGATGACTCTGAACCCGACCTCGAGAACATACCCGACCTTGGGCTCAAGCCCGATCTCATAGGTTGTGCAACCAAGGTCGGTTGAGCTTGGGGTACGAGATTGAGCTCGGGGATTGATACTCCCACCATCACAGGGCCCCGTGCATCTAGGTCGTAGCTAAAAGTTACATTTCTCGAGCTGCGAGTTGAGATGCAACGAGGTGAAACAGCCCGAGATCGAGCTCATAGGGTTTTTGTGTGTAACAACTGTGCTTGACACGTGTCGGACGCTTATAGGACAGATGGAGATCGACCTTGGATGGCTGACACGTGGTATGATCCAAGGGCCAAGATTTCAAGACCTTTGACCTTCCTCTGACCCCTATAAATACTCCATTTTCACCTCTCATTTTTCTTGTTTTCACTTTCAACTCTCAATAAAAGCAGATCGAGGTTGGGGATTTAGAGTGTTTCTGAGCGACCACCCTTAAGAGGTAAGAGTTCAAGCTTTTAAGTTATTTATTTTTAGTTAGTAAAGTCGAGTAGTAGTAGTGAGGGGTCGAGCAGCAGTAGGTCATCTAGGAGCTTGACCACTAAAAGTCTCGAGGACGTTGGTGCAGCCTTAATCCCCGTAGCAGTCCCTCTAAGCTCGCACCCCGAGGTCGAGAACTACTGGACCTACCCTAGAGATTCAACCAAATATAAAGAACACATAGTTATAAAGGTTGTTAGGGGGTTCGGGGTTATACCTTTATACGATGTGAGGACCCCCGAGCCTAATGATTCTGTAGTAGATGCTCGAGATGGGGAGATAACTTTTTTTAGAGATGCCCTTAAGGCCGGCCTCAGGTGGCCCCTCCATCCCTTCTTTGTCCATTTCTTGAACTTTTGTCTGATGTGTCTCGGTCAGTTAGTCTCGAATAGCTGGAGGCTCCTGGTCTATTTTTTCAATTTGTGTAGATGCCTCGATATCAAGCCCAGACTCGAGCTCTTGAGGGCAGTGTTTGACCTTAAGTTCGCTCCTGGGTATAACTATTTCGCTTACTTATCGACCAAGGGGGGGTTAAGAACTCCTAAAACCCCGAGCTCTCTTCGAGGATGGAAAGGACGATTCTTTTTTGTGAAACCTCAAGACCCCGATCATCCATTCAGCCCGAGGTGGGAAATCCCAAATAAGGATAGGTTCAACGAGAGTCAGGAGTACCTCGAGGTTTTAGAGAGGGATAGGTTGAGGTTAGTGAACCATGTTCCCCTTGCAGATAAGATCAATTACCTCCTCGAGGATGACACCCTCGACCTTGCCAACGTAAGAGGGCTGAGGGTACGATCCTATTTTCCTTTATTCTTTATTAATCTAAACTTGTTGCTCGAGCTGATGCCTTGTGATTTTTTTGCAGAATTAGAGATATCTTTCAACTCATCAACACTTCTGGTTAATGTCCACCAAAATGCTAAGGGCCCGAAGCCTAAGGTGCCCATCCCATCAAAAGAAAAAAAGAGAGCTCAAAAGCCATCATCGAGCAAAGTCCAAGTGGGCTTGGGTAATCATCCAAGAGCCCAACATCACGTCCTCAGCCTTCTTCCCATCTTTCATCTCCTGCCTCCACTCTCCGAGGTACTCCAGAGATTGTGGATATGGAGGAAGACGCACCTCCTACCACAAACAATATTGGAAGAGCATGCTCAGTGCCCATTGATCCCAACTTGGTGGCCAAGTACCAGGACGAGGTCAATCTTGGTGAAGGAGAAAAGGCGATCGAGCTCATTACCTTGAAGGTATGTCATTGA
Organism: Fraxinus cuspidata; assembly: GCA_903798385.1. Taxonomy (NCBI): domain Eukaryota; kingdom Viridiplantae; phylum Streptophyta; class Magnoliopsida; order Lamiales; family Oleaceae; genus Fraxinus; species Fraxinus cuspidata. The sequence continues at coordinate 312 of CAIGRP010066424.1, read as the reverse complement.
CTTTAAGCTAATAACTTGTTTTTTTTCTTATATTCTAATACAATATTCACAACCTCGACCTTTCAAGCTTTGAACATGGCCCGAGGTTTGGCCATGAAAAGTTTGGGCTCCTCGAGCAAGTTGGCCGAGCTCGAGGCACAGAATAAGGAGATGGCCAAGGACAAGGCCGAGGAAGCTAAGCTCGAGCTCATGCACGCTAAGAAAGAGTTGAGGAACAGCTAGTAAGGGCTCGAGCTCAAGGAATTGATGACTTCAAAAAGTTGAAGGAATATGAGATGTCGCTCAGGCAATATGGTTCGGGCTCCTATCACT
>CAIGRP010066418.1:0-10287 GCA_903798385.1 Fraxinus cuspidata | reverse complement strand
ATCACGAAATTTGTAAATAATAAGTTATGGATCCTAAAAGATTATAAAAATATATTTGATTGATTTAAATTTAGCAAACATACACGTAGCCAAAGCATGAAATGAAGCTCCACAGGATAGCTGAAATGGCTATACTATTAACTGGAAACTAAAGATCTTTTTTGTAGGGAAACTCGCATATTTCGTCCCTAATCTTTCAAAAACGATTGAAACATCCCCCAAACCAATTTTATTGACATTGTTCATCCCCAACCTTCCAATTAATTTGCACATTTTGTCCCTTATACGGTTTTCGTCAAATTTGACCATTAAGAATGCGTAAAATGAAAAATTCGTCCTCCAATTGAAAAAAACAAAATTTTTAATTAAATTAAACCAAAAAAACCTCAATGGAGCCTTGACAAGAAAAATATCCCGAAGGCCCAAATCCAATTAATCTTCTTCCTTCATCCCACCCCACCCTCAAACCATCATCACTACCACCACAATTGGTGGAGCGCCAACCAACTGGGGGGGGGGGCGGGGGGTAGGGGGTCTGGATGTGCTACGGCCCTTCCTCCCAGCCCAATTCACCTTTAAGAAAAAAATTTAAGTAAAAACAGTTTTTTATGTGTAATTTTTTTTTTCTTTTTCGCGTATTAGGTCGTCCCATTTTTTATATAATGAAATAAGAAAAAAAACTATAATGAATTAAATGATTTCCTCGGTACTGAATTGAAGGGACCTTGTCCTCGAGGCTAAAATAAGCTACTGGTATGTTGTTCCTCTTAATCATACATGTAGCTGGCATTGTCAAATAAATTTGGGTCCGTTTAATTATAAATGTGGAAAATTGGTGAAAAAAAATGTTTTACATGGAATTGATTTGCCTAGAAATTGTTTATTGGAAATTGTAATTAATTGTGTTTGATTAGTATAATTTTTCATGGAAAATGTTGAAAGTTTGGTATCCGTTTGGCTTCTTTTTTTATGAAAATTGTCCATTAAAGTGATAATTTTTCCTACCATTGGATCTATGATTTGTTTCAATTGTCAAAAAAAAAATGAAAAATAAATTACCATATCGAATATCATTCGTTTGGTTTTGTTTTGCATGAAAATTGTCAATAAAAGTGATAATTTTATTNGCATGAAAATTGTCAATAAAAGTGATAATTTTTTTTTTTTTTTTTTACCATTGTGTTTAGAATTTTTTCCAATTGCAAAAAAAAAAAACCTAGAAAATATTTACCAACCAAAACATCAAGAATTTGTTATCCTCAAAAAGGTGGAAAAGTTGGAAAGTTGGAAAATATTTTCCCGAGAAAATTTTGCTTATCAAACACTACAAAAGTTGGAAAATGTCGTATCAAACGGAGCCTTATTGAATTTGTTGCTCCTAGCTTTTTCTTCAAGCATGAAACATGAGAAATGAGGTAAAGGCAACTCCAATTCCGAGGCTACTTATCCAACATTTTGTAGCATTTTTAGGGACCATAAAATAGAAGAAAGAGAATCATGTTGGTTCTAAGAGCTAAAGAAGTTTGCTTGAAGGGTTGTAATAAGAGATATAGCTTTGTTAAATAGGCAACTTTTCTTCATTTTTTTGAGCTTGCTGAAAATTCTCCTTGAGAAGACGCATCAATAAATCCCCGTCCTTCAATTATCTTGAAATATAAGTAGGAGGTTGCCTTCCTTAGAATATCTTGAAAGCGTTATCATAGATGAGAAATGAAACTAAGTGGTGTACCACCAATTGTCTAGTCGTAGACACGTACTCCACACCTTAAAGCTTATCTTCGCATATTCATCTCAAATATTGCTTCAAGCATTTATTAACTAACTCGGTTCGACAATCAATTTGCTAGTGATAAGAAATATTCATGACAAATTGAATCCTAAGAGTTTAAGCAGCTCATGTCAAAAATTAACTTGTGTAAAATTAATCTCTATCAATCATAATGTAAGTTGTTGCACTCATCCCAATCATTAGCCACCTGACAGCTAAGTAACAAGACACCTCAGGCATGTACTCCACATCGCTAGCTTACCTAGCTTAATCGAGGCCATCAAAAAGTCGAAGTAATTCTATCACCTTAGTCGAAGCGCCATGTTGAAATCAAACCTCATGGTCAAGGCAAAGTGTCACTATCTGTTGCATCTCTCCAAACGATTAGCCTTTAGTTTGACAATGGCGCCTTCTTAGCCTCTATTCCAAGATATCTCTTATAGAAGACCTTCCGTACAATTGATTTATGTGACATCTCTACATCAGATGCCTCTCAGCCAACTTATCAGCTTACTTTTTAAAATGTCATGCCTAAACTATAGGGTAGCCAATTTACAAAATCATTAAATATTATATGAACCTACCACTACAAAAGTTGATCTAATATGTGAACATCTCTGACGCATAGGCTCTCTCCTTCCTAAGAGGATGGCTTAACATAAACTTCATCTTCTAGAGGGATATTCTCAACAAAAACCCCCACCACCTATGACCAACTAGTAGAGCTAATGAAGGATAAGATCGTCAATAATGATATGATCAACCACATGAGCCATGGTGGAAGTTGACTGTCTCTACACTATAAGCATAGGGAAAGACGCCTTACTTTCCACCTGGTAAACCAGTAATAGCACCAACAGGGACAGTACATTGTTCCCATCTTGAGCTAGGCCTATGCTATTGCTAACCTATGATGAGGCTTATCCTAACGGCTATCGGCAACAAGGGACCAAATCCAATAGCCTAACTAATATGAGGCCAGGGATAGTAGGCATCATACCAACGACTATTGCAATTTCCACCGAGCTTATGGAGTAGAAAATGCAATGGAGTGGAATATTTGTCGTGTACCTCGAAAAAAAGATCACTATGAACAAGAGAATCCGCTTGGACCTTGATATGAATATTTATACCTGGACTTTAGCATAGATATCCATGACTAGACTTGGGGGATAACTTATTGTGCCTCATCACAACTATTCACTTGTCCCATTGCACCTCAGAATGAAGACCACTGCAAACATACTCCAACGCCTTGACAAACATAGAAGATTGCATAACAAAGTATCACAACTTCTCCAATTGCAATTACTTCATCACCTTAGCTAAGTTAAAACAGTATAGGCCGTTCGTAAGCCATTTCTTATTTGTATCATCTTTCTCATTTTCTTACCAAAATCCACTCATTAAATGAATATTCACATTTAAAGTTAGGGGACTGATATTATTCAAGGCCTAAACTATTGATATTTGGCAATTCATTTGACAAAATATATCCTAAATTATTGTATTTTATATTATATAGGTTAAGCTCAATGGTTGAACGAGGAATTGGAAAAAATAAAAGAAATTCAATGAAAAAGAACAAAGTCCAGAGTTTGAAGATCAAATTGCAAATATTAAATAGTTGATTTGAACCACAAAATGATACTTTTAAGATTTTTAGGAGACAAATGGATGGAACTATAACTCAAAAATGAATGGAATATGATCAAAATATTATCAAAATCAATTTACAATCACACAAATTATATTCTAGATTTTTAGACAAAGATTAAGACCCATTTTTGGAATAATAAACATCTAAATTGAGAAAAATATATATCAAAGTTGTATCCCTTTGAGTTAGCTTTCCAATGCACTTTGAATTGCCTCAATCGGATATCGGAAGAGAAAGTTACGTACAAAATACTGACTGCTGTGAAGAGCTAAAAAATTCGCGTGTGAATACAACTTTCCTTATTCGATTGGAACTCTTTTGGAAATCAATTTTGACGTGATTATCAACCAGCTTTCTACTTCTACAAATACCTAAAAACAGAATACGAATTAGAGACCTTTGATATACATCTCATACTCGAATACTCATCAACTATTATCATTAAATGAGGATAATTCATAGTTTTTGTAAGAGAATTGAAGTGAATTTGCAAGAATTCAATCAAGTGAAAATTCAAACTTGATTTTTGGATAAAGAAGAAAAGGTGCAAGTGGAGATTCATCAAGAAACCATTGAAAAGATTCAAGATTTCAATATTCATCTTCATCTTTTCAATTTATCAAAAATTCGGATTATGTTTTTTCACTTAAATATGTTTTCTCGTATTTTGGGTATGTTAGGCTAATTTTATACATTGTCAGAATGAGATAAATCATTGTTATGATATTTTTAGCTTTTAATTAATTATTTTGACTTGAATTTGATTTGATTTGTGGATATTTATTATCATTTTTATCGTTCTTTTCAATTTGCTTGATCACCAATTGAATTGTTATCGAGAGAGGTATTAGGGTTTAAGCACAATATAATAAATATTGTAAAGATCGATAGAGGATAGATATATACCTCTACACTTTGTATGGTTTCAATAGGTGTTTTAGCACTCGTTAATACATTTATTATATTTGCATCTTTCATCGAGAGTAAGAAGGGTCACATGAAAGCTTTCAATTAAATTTGGAACATTAACCAACATAAAAAATTTCAAATTGTCACTTTAATTGTTATACTAAAAATGGAATAATAAGGGGGATTCGACATCTTAGAAATGCATCTCATATATTTGAAAAATACATTTACTTACTTTCATTAGTTTAATTGATAATTTAAGTATTAGTATAGGAAACATCACAAAATTTGTTTGATATTCGATTAAAGTTACAATTAAATTTAACTCAGTCAATCACATAGTCATCGTGGATTCGACACTCTATTTATCATTATATTACTTGACTATGATCTCGTACACTTGTAGATTTTCAAAGGATCAGGGACTATTATTATGACTCATCCTACGAGTCTCCAAATACTAGCTATGTGGTAGCCAACTAACAAGCCACCTCATGCCTACACTCCACATCGCTAGATTACTCAGCTTAACCAAGGTTATCAAATAGAGAAAGCTGAAGTGATTCTATCATTTCAATCGAGACTCCATGTTGAGGTCAAACCTCCATGGTCTAGGCAAGATGCCATCATCTGTTGCAACTTATTTTTGAAGCTATTAGATTTTAGCTCTACAAAGGTGCTCTCTTAGCTTCACACCTTCCAAAGAGATCATCCGTACAAATTCTTCCGTTAAATTGATTAAGGTGACATCTTTGTAGTGACGTCTCTTAGTCAATTTGTCAATCTATTTTTTTAGATGTTGATCTAGGCTATAAGATGACCACTTTTTAGAATACTAATGCTATCTAAACTAAAGAGTGCATAATTAAATTCTATGAGGATGATGCCTTGGCAATCAAGATTATCTCACTTTCCTTTCATCCAATGGTAACCACTTCACTTCTTCCACTATAAAAACTCATACTTAGTGTCATTTATAGGTAATATTATTTACACTCTTAACTTGTAACCTATCTTAATGTTTTCTCTCTAAAACCCAGTGCCCGTGGACATACTTGTTGCTCATGTGCTCCATCTTTCCACTATTGGAAAAGGCCACATACTTATAATAGTTTGTCCAAGTGTGTTCTAGCCTTACGTATGAACGTGAGTTGAGTCAGTATCTATTGACCACGCTATCCACCCAAAAATCAAGATCTACATAACTTGTAGAAGCAATCTAGGAATAATAATGCACATATTTAGCTATAGATTCATCAATACTAGGAAATTAACATATTTAATTAGTTCACGATCACTATAATCACATAACTACCATTTAACGTCAAAAACTCCTACATGAAATGCATAGATATATCATACTGTAAACTTGCTTTCAAAAGGCAAAGGTACGCTATAGTTTCAATCTTATTTCTTTGGCATGTACCGCTTTAATATGTGGAGTTATGAATGCAGGGTCGACCTTGAGAATTTTGAGGCCCTAGGCAACTCATCATTATGAGACCCTTACACATAAATGTTTTACAAGCGTAAAAATACTTAATTATATAAATAAATAATATATTTATATTTTAAATGAAGACCTAGTGCAATTCAAAAGATAGAAAATAAAAATCTCGACAACTCGAGAAACTAGGGTAACAAAAAAATATCCCGCTGGTGAAAAAATATTGTCGGTAAATAGTAATCTTCAAAATTATTAACTAGAAAAACTCAAGTAAAGTGCAATTAAGAAATCATGAGAAAGTTTTAAGAACGGTAATTTGAAGTTTTGAGAATATTGTAAAGATGAGAATAAGGAGAAAAATGATTTTCAGTAATAAAAACTGCAAAATTTAGGGACTAGATTGAAAAATAGTGAGAAATATATAATTTTTGATGATAATGTGGCGAGTTATGATTATTTAGTAATTAAAAACATAATTAGATTCTTATGATTTTGATTCAAGAGCCATTCGGAAAAATATTATGAATTGCAACTTTCGGGTAAAACGGTTTCTAAGGTTTTAATATGTGAAATAATATATTTTTATAGACCTTGTTCGAGATAGTCTAAGTCCGTCGAAATTTTTCGGACATTAAGGACATGTTTAATTGACTTTATTTTCCATGAAAAAATATGATTTTTCACTCAAATTTTAATGGAGTGTAATTGATATTCATGAAAAATATTTTTCAAAAGTTGGTCACGCAACTATATTTTCTTCAAAAACGACAAAAACATTTTCTTTAAGGGTGTGTAAGTTTTTTATTTTCTAAACAACACACTTCCCAAAAACTCAACTCTATGGAAACGTACAACATTTTTTAGATTAAAAATTAAGACAATTAAACACAATTAATCGACAATTTTTATGCAAATAAGTTTAGAAACTTCAATTGTCCAGATCTTACTTTATTCCATGCAAATTTCATGTTTGCAATCAAATACACCTTGAGTTATTAATTCTTATGTATAAAATACAAGAATGTTAATGATGTGAAATTCGTGATTATTCGATCATGAAAAGATGGTTAAATGGTCATTTTTTAGTTCAAAGAATTTTTGAGACGTATATGAATTATATTATTTTTAGACAGAGTCAAGGGCCATTTGGGAGCTTAATTTCAACGTTTTTTAGTAGAAATGGAATGCCATTTTATTTTTAGTGAAACAATTGAAAATTTACTTATACATTTACAACAAAATTTAAAAATAATTTAAATTCCCTTCAAAGTTCACCTTTATGTTTAGATAGAAAACATGATTAAAATTGTACATTTGGTAAATTCTTCAAACTACTTCTAGAATTTTGATCACGAACAATCACAGTCCTTGCACATCTTTGTAAATCACAATATTTGCACACCACACATATCCAATTGTCCAATTTCTAATGGTAATCCACACACAAGAGAACAAGAATGAGAGATTATGGTTTCTATTTCTTGTACTAGAAATATTATGATATCGTAAGATATGTGTTAAATTGTAATTGCATCTCAATTGCTATTGTGACAACTTATAAAAAATTCAAACCATAATTATTTATAAATGTCTAAGTGGGTTTGACCCTCCCAATAAATATAAGTCAGCACATTAGTTAATTAATCGAATTAATATAATTTGGCCTCTAAGGTAATTAATCTAATTAATTAATTAATTTAAGATAAATAATAAATCAAATTAATTAATTCTACAAAAATCTATCATTTGTCAATCAATTAATTCATAATATCATTTTTCTAGTTTTTCCTTTTTTATCTGATCCATTAGATTTCTGATCACTATGTTGGACGATATGAATTATTATTTTGATTTAAACAAAATAAGATAAATCAAAACTCCATTTTAATTTATCTTTAATTTACCCGAATTAAATAATTCACGTTCGTCGTCCCAAATTGACATCTAGCAATTTGTCAAGGCAATATATGTGATGGAAGATATCATGTGATGTTACAAAATCAAATTTGTTCGTTTATCTTAAAACTATAATTCCTTCATCACTAGTATCCAATCAATTACAAGTTACGGAAGTGTGTCAATCTTGATTATCTATCACATCTTTCATCCCACTTTATGTCAATAGTAGTCGAAATTCTTTTCGACTTACGTACTTACCTTGGTCAAGGATTTCAATATTAACTTAATTGAATGAAATATAGATCATGATCTCTTACTAACTAAAAGTGCCGAATTCTTTATTGATAATTTACAACCTTCATAACATACCCGAACGATGTCGTATTAATGAATCTTAGCAAAGGAACATCTGACATCACCAAAGTATGATTGTTCTCATATAAGGCTCTATGATAACTTCAAGTCGATTGACCAATTCCATTACTAAACGTTAGAGATTAACCACCGACCTTCGGTTTCCAATGTTTTCATTTCTTAACAAAACATTCACATATCCATTTAAATATCACTACATCTTAACTTGTGAGGCCGGCTACTCACTTCATAAGTGAGAAATGCTACACATATTGGTCCATTCATAATAATGATATCCATGTTGCTTTTATTATTTATGATTGCGAATAATTTAATATTCAGTCATATGTAATTTTTCTAAAAATTACAACTCCGTATGATTAATAAGTTATCAAAACTTGAATTTGCGGATTTTATCAATTTAATTTATCAGAATAATAATTCAATTAAATAATAAATTTTCCTTAAATAATATGCATTAATCATATTAAAAGTGTTTACATCCAAAATCGATTGGATTTGGAGCACAACACTTAAAAGCTCATACTTTCACTAGATCCAATCATTTATGTATCTAATACCATAAGAGTTTACATAACAATCATGTTTATGTTGTAACAACTCTTTGTCAATGGATCTACAATATTATCACTTGTGAGAATTCGATCTTTCTTTATGTCATTTTTTTGTATGATCTTTCTAATGAAATGATACCGCCTAACACATGTTCATATCATTAATAAGACCTTATTTCTTTCACTGCACAATGGCTCCAAAGTTATTACAATACAGATTTATGAGATCAACAATATTATAAACTACTCCAGGTTCATTAATGAACTTCTTGATTGAGATCACAACCTTTTCTTGCTTCTGAAGCAGTAATGTATTAGACTTCTACTATTGAATCAACGGTTGTTTTCTATTTGGAATGTTTCCAACTAATCGCTCAATTATTAAGAATAAAAATATGTTTTAGATTGAGACTTACTATATTATACTCTGACTAGAAGTTAGTATTAGTGTATCCATGAATTTTCAATTCATTTTCTCTATATAAAATTTTCTTAATATTTTATTTATATAAACTGGGATAGGTCAAGCGTTCTTCTATTAAGGGCCTCAAATTTGCTTTATTCAACCTTACTATAGGCTTCAACTAATTTTCTCCATCACATAACATCCAACGTCAACTTCAAAGACCATGCATTATATGAATAATCATCCATGGACTCCGAAAACTATCGACCTACGCTATCTTTCTTTTTTTTCAAAACGCACAAAAATAAGAAGTCCTCAACTTTAAAGTTCACGCATTAAATGAATAATAATACATGGACTTCGAGTACTATTATTTCACCTTATATTATAACTCTCCAGAAATCATACATGGAAAGCAAACCTGGGGCCCACACTCCACGTTGAATTGCCATGAGACAATTTGATCGAACCTCGTGAATAGGTCGAGCCAATGAGTGGATGCCAAACCCATTAGATCTTGTCGACCTCCATGGAAAGAACCTATTTGCTTCGCGGGGAAAATCGTTAAAGGAGCTCGACACAAAATATTCTCCGACAATTTATGGTATGTGATTGATGTAACAATCCACTAATGCAGTCGCCCTTTCCAGCCAATTATGTCAAGTCAAAAGCCGCAAGCTTGTTATTATGGATAATAAAATGGTATTAGCTTTTAATACTCATAATTGATTAATGGCTATTACAAGATGCCTCAACCCTTAGGATGATGCCACGTGTCCTTTCATCTAACGACTCTTAATCTTCATCTTTTATTATAAAAACTCATACTTAGTGTCATTCAATAGGTAATGCAAATATAGACTCTCAAGCTACAACTTAGCTCTTTCACTATATAAATCTATCACCCCGACCCCCATTTTACATTGGAGGCTCACATTTAAAACCCTCTCACACTCATATACTCGTCATCTCAATTGACTTGATTATCGGAGTGCGTGCGACTGACTCCATCACCACCGAAACAGCCACATGTGGTTAATGATTTCTCCAAGTGTTTAGGAACTAGATTGATGTGGATGTGAGAAGCATTGGGATCTGTTGGCTATGTTAGAAGTACAAAATTTGAGGTCAACATCCCCAACACAAGAAATCATGGAAAAGAAATTCACCCTAAATTGAAATTCCATTTTCTCCTAAATCAATTCAAAATGACCAATAAATACATAAAAGAAAGAAAAGAGTACCTTTTAGGGAGAATTGCAGATTTCC
>CAIGRP010066416.1:0-50171 GCA_903798385.1 Fraxinus cuspidata | reverse complement strand
TGCAAACTCTTATGGTATAAGATACATAAGTGATTGGATTTAGTGGAAGTTTGTAAGTGTTATGCCCTAGGTCCAATCAACTTTGGACATAAACACTTTTAATATATATATATATATAATCGATGCATATTTAGGGCAATATCTTTTTTTTAATTGAATTAATATATTACATAATAGAATTCGTAGATTCAAGTCTTGATGATTTGTTAATCACAAGGAGTTGTGATTGTGAGATACAAATTACATATAACTGAATCTTAAATCATCTGTGGTGGAAGTAATAACGAGATACAGATATCGTTATTACGGATAGACCATCACGTGTGGCATTCTTACTTGTGAAGTACGTAGTTGATCACACAAGCTAAAGTGTGGTGACACTTGAATGAACACGTGGATGTTTTGTTATAGAACAAAATATTGGAGACCCGTTAGAAGATTCCACATGGATAACTATCTCAGTGTTAGTGGTTAATCTCTAACGTTAGATAGTGGAATTGGTTCTTTGACTTGAGGTCGTCATAGTACCTTATATGAGGACAATCATACTTTGGTGGTGTGGATGTTGCTATGCCGGGTCGCTAATACAGCATCATGCGAGTATGTCAAGAATCATATGAAGGTTGTGAATGATCGATAGAGGATTCGTTACTCTTAGATAGTAAGAAATTATGATCTACATTTTATCCAGTTAAGTTGATAATGAAATCATTGGCCAAAGTGAACTCATTAGTCGAAAATGAGTTTTCGATTTACATTGACTTAAAAGTGGGATAAGAGATATGANATGAAATCATTGGCCAAAGTGAACTCATTAGTCGAAAATGAGTTTTCGATTTACATTGACTTAAAAGTGGGATAAGAGATATGATCAATAAACGAGATTGACAGATATCTATATCTCGTAATTAATCGGATCATATTGACGAAAGGATTATAGTTTCACGGTAAACGAACAAGTTTGGTTTTGTCACATCACGTGACATTTCTCATCACATGTATTGTCATGACACATTGTTAGATATCAATTTGGGACGACGAATGTGAATTGGTGATAAATTAAATAGTTTAATTTATCGATTTTGATTTGATCAAAATAATAATTCACGTCGTTAGGCATCGTGATCGGAAACCTAATGAGTCATACACAAAAGAGAACCTGAAGAATGAGATTTACCAATTAATTAATTGACAAGTGTTGGATAATTAATTAATTTGGTTGCTTATTAATATGTCCGAATTAATTAATTGGATTAATTAATTTATGGACCAGATTTAATTAATTTGATTAATTAAATATTGGATCGGGTTAAGTTTAAGAGACGGGCCAAGCCTACTGGACTTATATTAATAGGCTGCTAGGGTTTGAAAACTGTAGAGAATTAATTCATTATTCTTGTTAGCACAGAAAAGAAAATATAGCCTTCATTTTTGTTCTTTATGTGGATCATCATTGGAGGCTGGACAATTGGACATCTTAGATTGCAGATCGTGATCATTGGAGTTCAAGAAAAAGTAATGGAGTTTGTAAAATTCATTAAAGGTATAATTCTTATCACAATTTCTATCTAAACACAATGCAGATCCGTTGTGGGAATTGAAAATAATTTTACTTTCCGCTGCACATGATTTATTCAGTTCCCAACATGGTATTCATCTATCCATTTTTTTGAATTTAATTCTAATTATGGAAGGCATTTATTGAAATAATGGGTCATTCTAAATTTTCTTCAGTTAAAAATTATAGTTTTAATGTTAAATTTAAAAACTAGTATTTTTATTCATATTTAACACTCAATATAGTATTTTTAATTTAATTTCTCGCCACACAGTAAGAAATGAATAAGTATTTTTATACTGATGCACAAATAAATTTTCCAGTTATTTTTAAATATCAGAGTGACTTGTATTCCCTAGCATTACCAATTTACCACTATAAACATAGGACCCCATTTCATTTGAAAACAAACAGGCCCTTATATAAGCTAGCTGCTCTACTACAAAATGTAGTGTATCTTCAATTAATTATTTAAATTATTTTAGATAATTGAGAATTATAAATATACTGTAAACATGCTTCCCTCGACCTAGGACACCCCAAGATTGACAGGTGCTCTAATCCTCCCTTGTGTAGGTATCGGCAGTCCATTCTCCAGCATCCCATAAAGCTCCATTTTTAGTGTTTTAATCCTCGTTTGACTTTTACAAAATCTAATACGTAGTCAAATGAGCATAATGATTAGCATAGGCCCCTCTCCAATACTCGATCGTGTAGTATGGAGAACATAACTCGTAGCAAGGTATTCCCCGTTAGGTTGCCTTCTTAGGTGCATACATTCAAGGTATGTGACGACAATTTGTAACAAGGACATGTATTCTCTACCACATTTACGAGGTATGTCCAATGTTTTAAAATTCGGTCCAAGCATACAGAAAAGAGAAAAGGTCAAGGGTCAAAATGTTCAACTGGATAAAACCGGAGGTAATAAATAAATATTTATAAACATTAATTTTATTTTGACAATACAATTAAATCTTCTCATCAACAATTCAATATAAAGATAATTATGTCAAATATTTTTTTTTAATATAGAACTTACTAGTTTTTAGTTTGTTGGATCCCTTAAAAACTAATTCCAATTTTACTAAGTAATTTGTAAGATTAAAAAATGTATTAGAAATCCATACGAATTGGGTAATTTAATTTTGTAGTCGTGCGTCATGTGGCCATAAATAATATTGAATGAGTGTGTTTTATTGGAGTTTGTCAATTTCACGTTAGAAATGTATTTTATAAGTGTGCTTTATTGAAGTTATCGATCCCACATTGGAAGTTATCAACTATGGGGCTGAAGAAATGGATATAAAATAGCTCCATATATAGGGTGGAAAATGGGTAAATTGGTCGTTAAAATCACCACCGGCTCCCCGTTTCCAGTTTAATTGATTAGTTTTTCGGTTTGGAAGATTAATTTAGCCGAATAGTTTAGACTCAAATGCGGAATTAAACCAATTAATTGGAACAAGTCACTTAGTGATTGTTTCTAAATGATTAAGGTAATTAATCAATTAGTTCATATGGTTAAATAATCACATAAACATATAAATCAAAAGCAATAAATAACACTAGATATGATTACGGGAGAAAATCCCTAACTAAATGAAAAACCTTCGAGCAAACTTGCCAATAAAATTCACTGGAAAAATTAACTTACAATTAGTTTAGAGACCGCTAAACGTTAGCTTGTAAATCAACAAGGAATTTTGTTGGTTGTGTACGCTCGCAATTTTGAGAACTCTGAGCTACTTTTATTTCATCATGGATCAACAAGAAATAACATCATCCTTGAGTGCAAGAACTCCAAGCGACTCTTCCCAAAACTTCAAACTCTAAAAGCTCATTGGCAAAGGGAGGATTTTGTTTGGTGTTTAATCAAAGAATTTTTTTTGTGTTTTGATCTCTAGATTGAGGCAAGAGATATTTGAATATGTATTTGATCTTCAAAGGTTATTCTCTTGAATAAATAAAAGGCTCAACCAATATTGGAACAATGTAGATTAAATATGAAGAATATATATAAGATGGCTGAATCAAGAAATCAATTGAATATGTTTTGGAACTTCAAGAACATGATCTCTATGATAAAATAATAATTCAACACACCTTTGGACATTCCATGGATTGTATATTTATAATGGGAAATGTTTGTGGTGAAATAGGACTCAAAAATTAGTCGAAATCATGAACCTAGGGTTTGACAACGGATCAGGGCCGCTCGAGCCCTAGCTGGGCAGCTTGCAAGCTCCCTCTCAACAGTCGTCAGTATTTTCATCGTATCTTTCTCTCTCAATATTGGATTGAGACTATTCAAATTATGTAGAAAAACTAACTCAATTAGCTACAATTATTCTAGTATCATCTTTCAAATTCACATGTTTTCTGTATGAAAAATGCGTCGCAACTTGTGATTAAGAATTTGGAGCAAAACTTGTGCAATACTTTGACATTCCCTTGACTTATAGTTGCATTCCATTTCTTGGACATTTTTTACTCCTCCAAGGACTAGACTACCAACCCTTAACTATTTTGATTTTAATTACAACTCCATTACTTTAATTTTGTCTAAAGAATAGCCAATTACAAATATAGATCTAACATGCTTAGTTGACCGATTTTTTATTAAACGATTAACCTATTATAACCGGACCGAATTTTGTTCCAATTCCTAGTTTTTTAAGTTTAACCGGTCGGTCCAGACAGATTTTAATAACATTAGGTATGTCTCATTTTTCAATACGACCTCAGTTAAATTATTGACACATTATGCAGTCAAAATCGTTTATCGGCATCGAATGTCATGTATAGTTAAGCCTCAAGCCTAAGGGTAAGTAGTATAACACTTGAACGACAGTATGTTTCTATTGAAAAACCATTGCTACATAAATGCATGTATGCTGTCAACCAACGGCATTATGGGATAACCTTGTTCGTGACTTGGCAACGAATTCAACGACTCTATGATGTTCAATGTTATGATATTGTATTGATTCACAGTAAATAAGGCCCTAGATCGATATTAGGTCCTGTCCAAGTATCTTTACAGTTATCCACTCATCCTTCAAATTTGTTACCTACTTACCTAGAAGTCAAGCACGTAATACACAACCACAGCTTGTTGGGAAATACCAAGAAAGAATTGTACATCTTCCTTATGGTACTTACCAAATGCCACCTGTTATGAGATTGCACAAATACTATCAGGACACTCTTAATGTTGTCATTTTGATCTTACACGAAAATGAGGTTGGCGAACTCGCCAATATGTTCTTTCATCTTCAACAAGAATCAAGCCGAAGATCAAGGGCGGACATGGGTTCCTAGGGGTCATGTGAACCCCAAATTTTTGGGATTTTTTTTTTTTTTTTTGGATAAAATCTCGTTTGGTATGGATTGAAATCTAAATTTTAATCTAAATCAAGACTAACAATTAATTTTAATAATATATTTCATAAGATCCACATTTTTTCAAATTTTATCAAAATCTACCAAAAAATCTGATTTTAATCCCAGGTAAAATCACAATAAATTTGAATTTTTTTCTCTTTTCTGTTACTCTCCCGCAACTCTCTTTTTCATGCCTTTTACCAAAACCTTAATCCTTCTAGTTTTTTTAAATTCATTTATAATTTTTCTACAAATTATCACATCTACTACAAATCTTCACTTTCCAATCAAAAGTTTAACTAATGAGAACCTAAATTTTCCTTTTCTCCGATCAAAATATATATATAGAATTTCACTTTCCAATCAAATTTTCAACCAATTAGAACTTAAATTTGCATTTTCCTCTATCAAAATTTGTATATAAAATGTGCCTGAAATTATTATGTCAAATTTGACTATATTTAACGAATTGTGTTAATTTGATTGATTAATAGTATTGAATATTGGTTATAAAAATTCATTTCGGTTACTTGAATTGATTGTTTGTATCAAATACACTATAAATTCTTTAAACGTAAATATACATTTTCTTATGATGAGCAAAATATTAATAAAATGTTTGTTCAAAATCAAATGGATGAAAATGATGAGCAAAAAACTAATGAATGAATGTTTTTAAATGTAAATCTACGTTTTCTTGGGTCGGTATGAATCATTTAAAAATAAAAATAAAAAAAAAAAGTATTTCATCTATACATGGTTTGATTGTGCCTCCCTAACTCAAATGTCGGCGCACTGCCCAAGATGTGTTGTTCTCCGAATCCCATAGCCCCCAAGCAATTGGATAAACTTGTTTGCATCCTGATCGGATATTATTAACACTGTTCCCTCGTAGTTTCCCTTTAAGTCTGCGTCATCAACAATAACTACAACTTGTATGTAAATTACAAAACCATGTGTAACTGTACTCGGTTTCCATTCACGAATCATGTGACAGGAGGATGACAGCTTCTAAAACTTTCTGCTTGTGATCCCTGAGAAGCAAGCCACCGTTGAATGTTAGTGATGATGCTTGTAGCGACGTAAGATTGACAACCATCGTTCATTCTTTACGTTATGTGCTGACCAATAACTAAATTGGTGCATGTCTATGATCATCGTGTCAAAAAATGCAACAAACTTTAGTGACCAAGTTCATAACTTTGAACCTCTAAAATATCAGACGACTTCATATTTGAGGCTTGCAAAAACTAATTGCAGTTAGCATCATAGCATGCCAGCTTCAAGCTACTATGTTTGATTTATGCACCTAGAATTCAAACTTTTATCTAATAGCAAGCATGTGCAATTGCCGCTGTAATAGCTCCTTACCAACAAAAAATCTTCCTTTCTAATATCTATCAACCCCAACACTTCTTAGTTGGCTTTAAACTGGGAATTCCTAACAGTCTAGGCATTGTCCAAGGATGCATTCCCACCCTCACCACCATTATTGACATGATCATAGTTCGTTGGAGCAGTTTCATGCATGTCATGATCACTCAGAACCACATTCCCACCATTCCCATCTGAAATACTTATTGTATATTCACTAACACTGCCAGCATCATTACCACCACTACTATTTTGTGTTTCTTGAGCAGCATTGTTTCAAGGATTGGGTATACAACCTAATTTACTGTTTACCGTTCAGCAATCCAACCATTATCGTATGGGATATGTAGTATATCTTCGTTAACATTGTTGGTTCAGGCATGTCTGTGAGAATTTGATGTCTATCCATTTCCATGCATCCCTTGTCCACTACATAGCGATCGGCGAAGTTGGCCAATGGATCAAATGTTGTACTACCATCACCTACATCCCCTCGACGTTGTTGCAGCACTTGTTATAAGTACTACGCATACTGTTAATTGCTTGTAAATTTTTTTGCACCACCACAAGTCCACTTCGTTAGCTAAGACATGATGACCTACCATTAATGAGGGCACTTTCAACTTCAAACTAAAAGTAAACTGATTCTCATCCACAGTCAACAATTTCCTAACTCTAAGCAATATATCATTTGGAGCTTATATGGACGTTCGTGAGCCACACCACTTCCATTCATTTTCATTTTTCTTCTTTAAATCTCTCACGTGTGGATGTCATATCTGAGAGGCACAAAAAATTAAGTTGGCATTCATAAATTTAAAAAGTGAAAATTGGAACAAACATTAAAAAATAAAAAATAAACCGTACATATTTCCGCATTTAAATTCTGATCAGATGATGTAAAATTGCAAATGTCATATGTTCGTAATTCTGTTCTCACTCAAAGGCATCAGTCATAACTCAATTCTAAGATAACTTCAAAGTGGATCAATTATTCTCAATGTACGTGGGAGAAAATCTATGGTTTATTCAAATAGGCTACAAAAAGTAATGACAAAATGAGAATTAAAAATAATCTGATTTTTAAATTTATTTCTAGCAACTATTTTAAACTCTTCGTTTGACAAATTTTCAAAATGAAAGATACATTGCAATGAAACCAAAATAATTTGTGTCCCCCACGTAAAATTTATTTCTCCCTGTCACTAATAATTTCCCAATTTCAAGAAAACAGTTCTTGTAGGTAATCTGCATACTTTACATTATTTGTCCATGAGTTGAATGATTTCAATCTTTGAGGGCCATGTGATCTATCTAACAAAAGACTTCATATACCACTCAAGACTCATGTTAAGTAAAATTCATCATCTCAGTTTTCACATAGAGAAAAAGGAGTAGCCATACTGAAACATTATTCAGAACAGAGAATTTAAAGGATACAGACTCAAGGAAATGAAACAAAAATAATACCATATTACATGTAAGTGCCTCCTTGTCAAGAGTTAAGATGTTGCATCAGATTCCAGCTTATCTCCACCAGTGCTCCACCTCAGTAGCCAACACATCAGCACTCCTTTAACAGATTCATTGCTGGCGTTGTACTATCTAGAATATTCTTCTTGTAATTATTTATACCAAATATTGATGAAGTAAATATCATTGAGCTGAATTATCTCTTCAACATTTTACAATTCTAACTTGGTATCAGAGCTTCCATGGCCAACGCCGATAATACTCCACAAAACACACGAGGAAACTCAGCCCCTGCACCCATCTCTAGCAGCAACTCTGCTGCAATGCAAGGAAATCCAAATCTCTCACCATTCGGTGCAAACTTAACTCAAGTAGTATCAATCAAACTTGACAAAAACAATTTCCTACTATGGCAAAACATGATACTGCCTGTCATTCGTGGTCATAGCATTGAAGGTTACATTCTGGGAACAAAGCTGTGTCCTCCAGAATTCGTTGGAACTGAAATTGCTGGTGAAGGTGGAGCCAACATTGAAATGACAAGAAACCCAGAGTATAATCAGTGGATGTCGACAGACCAACTACTCATGGGTTGGCTCTATTCCTCAATGACTCTAGATATTGCTATGAGAGTGATGGGTGCCAAAACCTCAAATGAGCTATGGACAGCTGTGAAGGAAAGCTATGGGGTTCAGAACAGATCCAAGAGGTAATCCTCACTGGTGAACTTCAGAAGGCAAGGAAAGGTAGTATGAGTATTGACCAATACCTGAACAAAGTGAAGAAGCTGGCAAATAATCTTGAAATTGCTGGCAAGGCTATTCCCCACTCTGACTTGGTTACTCAAGTCCTAGCAAGTCTGGATGAAGATTACACTCCCATTGTTGTTCAAATTCATAGCAGAGAAAGCATCTCGTGGGCAAAACTGCAATCAACATTAATGACCTATGAAAGTAGGCTGGATCATGGCAGGAATCAGTCTTGATCAAACTTCAGTAAATTTCACTCAAAGATATGGCCCAAATCATCAACACATCAGAACTCACAGACCAATCGCCAATGGAAGATTTTTTTAACTACTTCAGAGGTGGAAGAAGAGGAAGAAACAGAGGAGGTGGTTTCAATGGTGGTAATAGACCTACCTGCCAAGTGTGTGGAAAAATTGGATACAAAGCCAACATTTGCAACTTCAGGTATGATGAACGGTATACAGGAGCACCACCAAATCAAAGGACCAACTTCAACTCCTCATCAACAGCACCAGTAGCCTTTGTGGCATCTCCCAGTACTCTGAATTATCCTGCCTGGTTTGCTAATACTGGTGCTAGCAACCACATTACTACAGATAAGCAAAATCTCTCCTCATCGACTGAGTATACTGGTAAGCAAGAAATAATGGTAGTAAATGGAAATAGGCTTCACATTTCCCATTTTGGTATATCTCGTCTTCTTACTTTAAACAGCAAGTCACTTGTGTTAAATAAACTCCTTCATATACCTGAAATCAGAAAAAATATCATCAGCGTGTCACAATTAACTTCTGATAACAATGTCTATATGGAATTTCATTCTGACTGTTGCTTTATCAAGGACAAGCTAACGAATGAAGTAATGCTACAAGAGAGGCTTAAAGAAGGATTGTATCAACTGGATTTCCCTCATCTAAACACCCAAGGTCAATCTCAGATGTCTGCTACCTCAAATAAGTATTGCTACAATACCTCTTCCACTGATCCCAATTTAAATTCCAGTCAAGAGTCCTTAAATTTTCAAACTAATATATGGCATATGAGACTTGGACACCCATCTAGCCAAGTAGTGTCTCAAGTACTCAAAACTTGTAATCAAAAGTTGAATGAAAATGATAGCAATTCCTTCTGTGATGCCTGTCAGTTTGGCATATCCCACATGTTGCCTTTTACTCTTTCCACTTCTCACGTCAAAACACCACTTAAACTTGTGCACACTGACCGATGGGGACCTGCACCAATTCAGTCAATATCTGATTTCAAGTACTACATAACATTCCTTGATGATTTTAGTAGGTTCACTTGGATTTTCCCTATAAAACAAAAATCTGAAGCACTCAATGTTTTTGTTCATTTTAAGAAACTTGCAGAAAACAAGCTTGCAAGGAAAATAAAAACCCTGCAGACTGATTGGGGATGAGAGTATAGATCCTTCAAAACTTATCTAACTCAAGAGGGCATTGATTTCAGACATCCATCTCCACACACTTCAGCCCAAAACGATAGAATTGAAAAAAAAAGCATAGGCACATAACTGAAACAGGCCTCACTCTTTTAGCCCAAGCCAAGATGCCATTAAAGTATTGGTGGGAATCTTTCCAAACTGCAACCTATTTAATCAACAGATTGCCTATACCTTTGCCCAAAATGCAGTCCCCTTATCTGGCTCTACTTGGGAAAGAAATCAACTACAAGTCATTAAGGATTTTTGGATGTGGTTGCTACCCCTGTTTAAAGCCCTACCATAGGCACAAATTCAACTTCCATTCAACCAAATGTGTGTTCATTGGTTATAGTGACTCCCATAAAGGTTATAAATGTTTATCCTCCACAGGCAGAGTCTATATTTCAGGACATGTTGTGTTTAATGAACTTGAGTTCCCTTATGAGTCTTTGTTCTTTGCTCAAAAGCAACAAAATTCTATGATTCCAGAGTCTGTAGTAACCTATTTTCAGTTCTCACATCAACCAAACTATTCTGAACCTATCTCAAATCCTGTTGATACTATTCTTCCTGAAGCAACCTATGATGAACATCACTCACCTTTCAGCTTAAGTGACAGTCAAATTGAAAACACAAATGGTGACAATGGAAGTGATGAAGGTATGAACATTCAAGCAGTGAATCAAGGAGTTGAAACAAAACTTGAGGTGCCACAGAATAATGAAAATGCTGGATCAGATGATGTGGTAAATCAGCAACAAGTCAGGACTCAGTCAAGAGCAAGGGACTTAATAGAACACCCTATGATCACAAGAGCAAAGGCAAGAGTTTTTAAACCAAAGGCATTCCTGGGAAAATCAGTTGGCAGCAACCTTGAAATATCAGAACCAAGGAACCTGAATGAAGCCTTAATGAGCAAAGAGTGGAAGAAAGCTGAGGAAGAATTTAATGCCCTGATAAAAACAAAAACCTGGAAGCTTGTGCCACCATCACTAGCTTACAACATAGTAGGAAGCAAATGGGTCTTCAGAATAAAATATAACAGTGATGGATCTGTCCAAAGGCTTAAGGCAAGATTTGTGGCTAAGGGATATCATCAAGAACTTGGGGTTGAGTTTTTTGAAACCTTCAGCCCTGTAATCAAAGCATCAACCCTAAGAGTTATACTCACTATGGCAGTGTCTAAAGGATGGCAAATCAGACAAGTAGATATCAACAATGCATTCCTAAATGGTGAACTTGAGGAAGTGGTATATATGAACCAACTAGATGGCTTTGTAGATCCATAAAACCTGACCACGTCTGCAAATTGGAAAAGGCAATTTATGAGTTGAAGCAGGTACCTAGAGGCTGGCATGACAAACTGAAGTAAACACTGATGAACTGGAAATTCAAGCAATCAATTGTAGACACCTCACTGTTCTACTTCAAAAATGAGAAACAAGTCATATTTGCACTCATCTACGTTGATGACATTCTAGTAACTGGGAATGATAAAGAGTTATTGCAGAGATTCATAAATGAATTAAACCAAAAGTTTGCACTCAAAGATATGGGGCAACTTCATTGCTTTCTAGGAATCGAAGTGTTGTGGCATAGCTCAGGTCTCCACTTGACGCAGGCAAGGTACGTTGGTGAGTTGCTCAGAAAATTTGAATCGAAAAATCTCAAGTCATGCCCAACTCCAATTCTAGTAAGCAAAACCATGTCAAAGGCAGAAGGTGAATCTTTAAAAAAATCGTTCAATCTATAGAAGTATAATATGAGCACTTCAATATCTAACTCATACTAGACCAGACATTACCTTTGCTGTGAACAAATTAAGTCAAATTCTACAATCTCCAACTTCAACTCACTGCAAGCCTTGAAAAGGGTACTTAGGTACTTAAAAGGAACAATAAATCAAGGGTTGTGGATAGAAAGGAGTGATAGACTGGACCTAAAAGGATATTCAGATGCGGACTGGGCATCCTGCCCAGATGACAGACAGTCGACTGTAGGCTATTGTATCTACCTGGGAGAAAATCTAGTTGTCTGGTCCTCAAAGAAGCAACGTGTAGTTGCTAGATCAAGTAGAGAATCTGAGTATAGAGCACTAGCTTCAACAGCATCAGAGATAGCTTGGATCCAATCACTCTTTAAGGAACTTGAATTGCCACAAGTCTCAATTCCAATTCTATGGTGTGACAATATGAGTGTCAGTGCCTTAGCTGCAAATCCAGTGTACCACGCAAGAACAAAACATATTGAATTAGATATTCACTTCATCAGAGACAAAGTGCTTGGGAAGGAGCTAGAAGTCAAGTATGTACCATCCTCTGATCAAATAGCTGACTTGCTAACCAAAGGACTCACTCATTCAAGATTCGTCTTCTTAAAAGACAAGCTTGGAGTCACTCATTTGCCGTCCAGCTTGAAGGGGGGCGTCAAGAGTTAAGATGTTGTATGAGATTCCCGCTTATCTCCATTAGAGCTCCACCTCAGCAGCCAACACATCAGCACTCCTTTAATAGATTCATTGCTCTCGTTTTTTTTTTTTTGTTATTGCTAGCACTAATAATCTGTTGTGATATTATTCCAACGTCTTCCTTGAATTCAGGAACCAACAACCATGTGTAGTATCTAGAATATTCTTCTTGTAATTATTTATACCAAATATTGATGAAGCAAATATCATTGAGCTGAATTATCTCTTCAACATTTTACAATTCTAACTCTCCTGGATTTATTGTTCCTTTCGAAACAGAGATGAGAAATACTACTATTCTCTATTAAAACTATGAGCAGCAGTACTAATATAAATACCAATTATTTATATCTATTTGTAAACTAAATAATTTATAAATTCTTCCAAAATGGAGGTAATTACATAAGCACGTCGATTTTATAACCTTCTTGTTTTAAAATCTAAGCAAATATATTATTTGAACTAGAAAATACATAACAAATTGCAAGGGGTTTACAATGAGGAAATTTCCGTATTTAGTGTTACATGATTTTGCAGTAATTAATTTGTCCTTAATGATGCAAAATATGCTAAAACTCCAACAAGAGGTGCGGTGTTTGCTATTGCAGCCTCGGCCTGCTGATAATTGTCCCTTGAGTCTGTATATTCATCAGTTTGACCTGGTCCTCCAACTATTGCACCATTAAGAACATTAGGGTTTGGTGCATTCCTATGAAACCAAGCGTCGAACCCGTTTTGGCAAGTTACCGGGGTTGGATCTTTCTTAATCGACGCGATTGATGCTCCTCGATGATGAACCTCTTCCGGATACTTTGTTCCAAACCCGACCATGTAACTCATTTTGTAAGGGTTTAAGCCGAGTATGTAGTTCACCTAATCAAAGAAAGCCAATCAAAAAAAAAAAAAACTGTCAGTTAATGAAAATGCAT
The DNA here is from genome assembly GCA_903798385.1 of Fraxinus cuspidata. Classification (NCBI taxonomy): domain Eukaryota; kingdom Viridiplantae; phylum Streptophyta; class Magnoliopsida; order Lamiales; family Oleaceae; genus Fraxinus; species Fraxinus cuspidata. The sequence goes on along the minus strand of CAIGRP010066416.1, from coordinate 36,790 downwards.
GGTCTAATTGAAACTAATTGATTCCTAACTAGGTAAATCATGACTGAGATGTTCTCTACTTCATGAAAGACATTTCTGCAAACATATGTCAAAATCATATATGCTAAAACCTTTCTACGTAAGTGAGGTACATATCCAAATAAGCTTACAATTTTATGAGATTTGAAGCCTCTCTTCCATAAATTAAGGCCTGTTCGTTATAGGATTTTTAAGAATAAATTTTGAGAAAAAGTATTTTTTGAAGAACGTGTAATTAAAAAAAGTGAGAATTTATGGTTCCACATACAAAATTATTTTATAAGAAGAATTTATGGTTGAAAATGAGATTCACGAAAAACGAGTTTTAAAGAATCTTTACCAAACAATGGCTTAATGCACATGTAAAAGTGAATAAATGACTTCAGTTTGCATGTGAGATGGCGTGTTAGAAAATAAAATTTAAATGATATGCATGTTACTTTATGTAATAACTTAAACTTTTAAATCAAAGACTTCAACAATAATATGTAAATCCTTAGTGCAGCAAGGACGAGCATTGAGAATCCGTCTTCTGCATTGTTGGATATGATAAATGGACTTTACTAGGTACTAAAATAAGGAAAAGGAATTAAAATGATTTTACTAGATATTACTAATTATGGAAAATGATTTTTCCAGTAACTATCAAGTCTAGTCTAGTATAATTTATTCTAGCTCACCAATGCATACAAGGAAATGTGAAAAATCAGTTCCGTGGCACTATCCAATCTATCAATGCACACAAGAATAAATCCAATCTTATATATGAATATTATACCTGAAAACGGACTTCGCTGATCAAATATTCCGGTAGGAATTCTGACTTTCCGGAAGGGCACCGAAGGGTGTTCTTTGTGGCAGCAAGGACACTGGAATAGGTAGTCATGATAAATGATGCACTTGTCACGTACTGAAGGTTATTCGAAGGTTGCCACCAAAGAAGCCCCATATAAGATGATTTTACATTGCTACTGCCTTTCTGAATGCAGTTGCAGATAAATTGCTCGACATAGTTTTTGTATTGTTCCAAATTTCCATTTCCTGGATATCTTCCCTCGAGAATACCCTAACAAATTGCAAAAAAAACACGTAATTTGGTCAACAAAATTGAATGTGAAATACGGTTTCTTCCTTAAATCCGTCGAACTCGATAAAATAATTGAATGTTTTTCTTTCTGAATCATGTCAACTTATCAAATATATCTTTAAAAGAGGGATTCCAAAGGTTGCACGTAAACTTCACATTGCTAAGCGTTACTACAATATTAAGAATTACAAATGGTCATAGGCTGGCTTCAGCTGGAAATGAACTTTAAATTGTGGACTCCAACTCTCAATCATGCCCAGACTACTATGTCGAACAAACTATATAAGTGTAATGGAGTCGGGTATCGGTTGGATTCTTCCAAAAAAACAAACATTTTTCAGTCATTTTGTGTCATATTTTCAAATGAGTAATGCTATGCTTAATGAGCAACTATAAACAACACATTCACATGTATCGTTAGATTCATATACCTTTGCAACGAGAAGTTGAACGCCCACATACTTGTCATCCCATGAAAACTCTGTCCTGGTGCCTCCTGGATTCGTAGAAGTAATGACGAAATCTAGGTATTTTTTTTCTCCGGTGGCACGCTCTAACCATAAAGCAGCCCACAATAATTCATCCTGTGCAAATCACAGAATGGATATCAAATTGTTTTGTCCCATGAAATAATATATAACCCATTAATCAAATCAGGTCATGTTTAGCGCAACATACTAGATTGGATATGGATTAAAATAATCATAACTAATCCTTATTCGGTGTTTGGTGTAATTAATACCCGAATTAAATTACTTTGAGGTGCTTATCCTCATTTACTCAATCATATAAAATTAATATTAACATGCAGACCGTATTATTTATTAATCAATTTATAAATTAAGGATTAGTAAATTGGACTACACGAATTTACTTACCCCTCCAATGATTTCCTCTCTAATTTAATACTGTACGAATGTAATAAAATCTAATTGAATAATTACCTCATAGCCACTGCTGGAATAAAATTTTCCCGCCGGGGAAATGCTGTTTTGATACTGGCCAGGATGTTTTACAGCAAAATCAAATAACTGTCACAAAAATCAGATGCATAATGGATTATTATTGCAACAACTTCTTTAATAAAAAATCGTTCAATGGTCTAGACTTAAACCTTATTGGCATATTGGAAACTGATATTGAAACTGTAGAAATTTTTAAACACTTTTTTGTCAAGTACATATAAAATTTGTTTCCTCCTATCAAAGTTTTTTTTACTATGCATATTTTTAGTAAATATAGCAAGGAGATGGTGCACAATTTTCATAATTCAATACAACGTTGGACGTCTAATCCAAAAATAAAGCTGTTGGAATGAGAATAAATGTATCCATTTTAAATCTTGCCATCGAACAATTAAGCGTGTCATATTCAAATTCTATCGCACCTAGTATTGCTTGATGGTTGTTAGTTGATGCGCACAAAAACACGAAAAAGAAAGTATTAAATTATATCGGCACAAAAACAAGTAAACCTGTTTGGCATGGAGAATAAGTTGGGCTGAATATCTAGGGTTTGCTCTTCTAAACGCCAATGCAGCAGCAGCAAATGCAGCCGCAGTTTCCCCAGCAAGATCAGCTCCGGGATGCTGCTCATCAATCCGATAAACGGTCCTTGGCGTAGTCATATCTTCGGGCCTCATCCAACACGCATGATCAGAATCACCATCTCCAACTTGACCATAAAGAACATCAGGTTTTGGGTGTGCTTTGATGAAATAATCAGTTCCCCATTTGATGGCAGCCAATGCATTTGCTAACTCTTTTTTGGCCTCAAGTTGTGACCCAAATTCCACTACACTCCATGCAAGCATTGTCACAGTATACGCCATTGGAAAACCAAATTTAACGTTGTCTCCAGCATCATAGTATCCTCCCACAAGATCAACCTTTGAAAACATAATAGATGTGCATGAAAGCTCAAACAATCATTAAACGAAAGGGTACATGTACCAAAATCGACAAAAAAAAACCAGTTACTTAGGTAGTGAATACTTAGATGTTAGAGAAAAATCTAAGGAATTCACTATATTTACGTTAAAAGTAAAATTTCTTGAAATAATTATTCTAAAAAAAAAAACCCATCGAGTATGCATACCCCGGCATCTTTGCCATCGTTAAGCGCGGAATCGCCTCGCCAATTTACTCGTTGGTTAGGGGGTAACTTCCCTGATCTTTGTGCTTCATAGTACGACAAAGATTTGGTTAGGGCAGCTCCATAGTCAACTTTGTAGGCATTAGAGTGGACAAAAGCAACAATGCAACAAGCAAAGGCCAAGAGAGAGAAAGAAGACATAATTGCAGTTAATTGGGAATGAAGAGGAAAGAGCCTTGGGAAAATGGCCTAATTTATATAGAATAATCGAATGTGTAACTAAATGAATTTTTTCCTTTGATGAATAACTTGGGTTTCAACATTTAGTATGGTTCGTCAATCTGCCAAACAAAATAGTATTCTCTAATTGATTTTCTTGTGGTATGATGAATTTGTGTTATGGAAAGTTTTAGTGTGGAGTGGAGGATTGAAAGGTGAAATTCAAAATTATCCGTTAATTAAGTAATATTCTTATATTGAAGAAATTGTAATCTCTCATTAATTTTAGCAATTAAAATCATTACTTGATAATTATTATATATTAATTCATATATAAGGAAATATTATTTATAATGTAGCTACATTTCTAAATAATCAATTATGCTACAAGTACAGAAAATGTTAACACGGACAAAAAATAGCGTGGAATCATTGGAAGATGGAAAAAAAAAGTAAATCAAGTTTCACCAAATCAGCATCTGTATGAATTCGGTATGGAATTTCGTGTACTTGAGGCATTTTCCCTAAACAATAGATTATATTGAATATCCAAGTTGGTACTTTTGCATTCAACCCAATTTGTTTTTCAGGCGACGGTTGATCATTCCTATCATTTTATTTATATGAAATCAAAAGGGAAGTGTTCCTCTATCGAGCTATTTGACAAATAACCATGGCCCTTAAGGTGAGTTAATTTAACCATCAAGATGTAGAGTCAATAAAGCCCAAAAGAAAATATCTTCTTCTTTTTTATTTTACATTAAATCTAGACCTTTAGATTAATTCAAGTGAAGAGCCGTGATTATTTGTCAAATAGACTTGTTAAATACCTTGGTAGGAGGAATGCTACACAACCAAACAAAATCATAACTATAATCGTAAAACTTTAACCAAGTTCCATCATTTAGAAGGTTTTGAAATAATAATTTAAATAACTCGATGTTAGGACGTGCTTTAGAGAAAATTTAACCGCATCAAACACTTCAGACAACACAAAATTTGTAAATACTAAATAGTGAAAATGCCATTCAGAACAAGTGCAAGGACGTAACATATTTACCATAAATAACACATTGGCCAAAATGGCAAAAACTCGAAAGATTGAAACCATACAATACAAACCATGTTGGTCCTATTCCTATTATTCGATTTGGACCAAACGAAACCCCAAACCAGACTAGCGCAACTGATAAAATTCTACTACTTCGTTTTTTTTAATTTTTACCAACGTTAATGTAATGAGTTGACGTAGAAGTTCTTGATATTGAGAAGTAACGAATCGAATTTGAGGTGCCAAATGAGAGCTCTAATCGTTGCAGCATATAGAAAAGAAATCAATGGTCAATTCATATAGTGTTGGGACTGTTGGTGCCATTTTTATGTTGAGATGAAAAAACAAATGAAAAATCGACTATTTAATACTACAATAATTCAAAGAAATAAAAAAAAAAAATTGAAAATTTTGAAAACATAATTTCTTTTAATGCCGATGCGAAGAGTTTATTAACATGAAGTGTATGAATACACATCATAAACTATTAGAAACTAATAAGCAAATGTAATCGAGACGTACATTTCTTATAAATATAATAAAATTTACTTCTATCCAGTAAATAAATTACAATATTATGACATTGTTTATACAATTACAAATATTAACATAAAGTAATAAAAGAAAATGAAGGAAAATGAATTTTAAAGAAAACTTTTAACTTTTGAAAGATATGTTAATTTTTATATTCTCGCTGCTTGTCTTATTACTTTAGGCAAGTTTAGACAATATAAATTTCTCTTAATATTTCATAAATATCAGCATTTTTTTTTTCATCTCTTTACACGTCTAATCTCATCCCCAACCTTCCCCGCCATCCTAATTGTTTTGGTTAATTTTAGTTGATTGTTTCTCTTTTAATGATCTTTCTGTAACAAAGTGAAATCATGAAAAAATAATGTAATTTATAAAAAAATAATTTTGTTATATTTCTCTAGTGGCTATTTGTTTATACACAATTATGGAACAAGTGCTAAGAAGGACCGGAACTTTAATACACGAGTGATTTTATTAATTCAATGAAGTTTAATTGTGCAAAAATTGAACTGCAACTTGGAAATAGAACTTTGTTCAAGAGACCAAAAGTGAACTAGAGATGTTTTAGTAGATGAGAAACTAATTAAAAAATGAACTCCGCCACGAATCATATCAATTCGTATCAATTCGCACGTTCGGAGACACAAGACGGATCTTAGCCATATGCTAAAGTGTAATGCCCTTTACTTTCACAGGGCCTGTAATACACAGGGCATTATTCTATGCTAAAGGACGTTCAAATTTTGGCAACTGGGATATATAAGATGTGACACACGTCAAATCAAACATGTGTCTTGTTTAGCCACATGTTAAACTTGACGCAAGAGAAAAGAGTACCACTATTCATCGTTACTGGGGCTGAACGCAAGTCCACATGGCTACACAATCAACATCCTAAGTGGCAAAATGTTAAATTTTATTTTTAAACCAAAAAATGTAATTCATGTGTTTTCCTAAAAAAAAAACCCAAAACTTTCATCTTCATAATACCATTAAAGAATGAATCTACAGAATATATCTTAGTTTCTCTCTCTCACCATCTCCACCACCTCACTCTGACGACAGCAAAAGTTATTAAAGAGGAGGCTTCAATTTCCGATGGCACCACCGACGACGGAACTACCTCCACCACCACACTCAGTTTGATATGGGTGAGGTCCTCATCGATGATAAATCCACTAGTATGCACTCTTAGAAGCCTTTAAATTGTACTATTTTAAACAATTTACATAATTGTCACTTTTAAAAGTACTTATGTCATGCTAATTAGATAATTTTTACGTCTACGATTGAATTTTCAATGTCATATGGTGGATTAACATTGGCGGATTAAGCTATAATCTCCAAATGAATATGTATTTTATTTCATAGTGATATTAGTCATTAATTATTGTTTCTAATTAATAGATTAGTCGTCAATTACTACTTTATAGGGTTTTAGTCATTATTTTATGTTTGTCTTTCCATAGATTATAAAAGCGATTGAGCTATTGATTGAAGAAGACAATACGTTGGATACAAGTAATCAAGAATATGTGGATGAACATGAGTCAAATAAGAACTTGGTCAGTGAAGAAATTATTCAAGCACCAGAGGTTGGGATGACTTTTGAATCACTAGACTACCTTTTGGGGTAATATAAACAATATGGGTAACAAGAAGGCTTTTGAGTTAGAAAGAGAACAACGCGATCATTTGGAGATTTGACATTTGTTTGCCTGTCATGTTGTCGAGCCCGGAATTCAAAGTCTCTAAAACAAAATTACATCAATCCTAACACATTGACAAAAATGGGATGCAAAGCTAAGGTTAACGCTTATGTATCAAAAGATGGAATGTGCAAGATAAATTCTATTAGACTGGAGCAAAATCATGGACCACAGAAATCACGATTTTACTTATGTAATAAAGAAATTAGCATAGGTGCTAAGATAAAATTTGAATTAAATGATCAAGTTGGGATTGGATTGGCGAAGAATTATCAATCATTTGTTATGGAAGCTGGTGGTCACGATAATGACTCATTTTTGGAGAAAGATTGTAGAAATTACATTGATAAGAAGAAAAAATTACGACTTGGTGTTGGAGATGCTCTAGCAATCCACAATTATCTTGTTCGGATGCAAGCAAAGAATTCAAACTTCTTTTATATAATGGATGTGGATGATATTGCTCGAATTAGGAATTTATTTTTGGACTGATGCTAGGAGCATGGCAACTTATGAAGAATTTGGTCAAGTGGTTACATTTGACACGGCCTACTTGACAAATAAGTATGACATGCCCTTTGAACCATTTGTTGGTTTAAATCGCCATCGACACTCAATTTTATTTGGATTTGGGTTACTATCAAGCAAAGACTTGGATATCTTTACTTGGTTGTTTCGTACTTGGTTGGCATGCATGTCTGGATGTGCACCTTGTGCTATAATTACAGATCAAGACAAAGCAATGCAAAAAGCTATTGAGGCTATGTTTCCTAACACTCGACATCATTGGTGTCTATGGAATATAATGAAAAAGATACCATAGAAATTAAGAGACCACAAGTTGTACGAAAAAATAATAGGTGTCTTGCATAGTGTTGTTTATGAGTCGTTGAAGAAAGAAGAATTTGAAGAAAAGTGGAGTAATTCATTATTGCGTTCAACCTTCATGAAAATGTGTGGTTAGATAATTTGTATAAAGAGAGGCATCGTTGGGTTCCTACATTTGTATAGGACACGTTTTCGAGCGGTATGTCAACCACACAACATAGTGAAAGTGTGAATGTATTCTTTGATGGCTATGTAAATTCAAAGACAATATTGAAACAATTTGTACAACAATATGATAATGCTTTAAGAAGCAAGGTTGTGAAGGAAAACCATGATAATTTTCAGTCTTTTACTACATGGATTCCATGTGTAACACAATTTCAAATAGAAAAGCAAATTCAGGGTGTATATACTAATTTAAAGTTCAAACAATTTCAAAGAGAGTTGACTGAAAAATTATATTGTGATATTTCTCGTGTTGATGAGGAAAGTGGATTGTTTAAAGTGATTGAGGATATATTGGTTGGAGATAAACAGAAAAAACTTCAGTTCATTGTTTTTTGCGATGAAGGGTTAAATGAGGTAAAATGTCATTGTTGATTATCTGAATTTAGAGAAATTTTTGCAAGCATGCTTTATCAGTTATTTTGAAACGTAATACTCAAAAAGTCCCTGAACTTTATGTCTTAATACGTTGGAGGAAAGACTTAAAACGGTCTCACGCGAAGGTGAAAGTTACCTATGATGATTGGAAAGACGATGAGGAGGCTCAATGTCATCAGAAGTTGCAAAAGAAACTAGATGATGTTGCAGACTTGGTTGTCACTTCTGATGAGAATTGTACAGTATTATTGAACGCGATGGATGAGTTTCAATCAAACATAAAAAGAATTGAATCCGCATTGAGGAATTCTTCGATAAGTACTAATGCCACTATGAGTAATATTGATTGTTGTGATAATGTGGATGATTTTTGTAAAGAAGCTAGTGAAAGCAGACTTCATAGTCCCCTTTCCATTCAAAGACACGTTCGTCCACCCAAGAATAGAAGGGTCTCCAATGTAGAAAAGTTTGGTTCCAAGAAGAAAAAATGTGAAGAAAAAAAAATTCAAGAAAAAGAAAGAAAAACTTGAGGTACATAATTATATATCATCTTCGGTTGTAGTTAAAAAGTTGTAATTTGCTTAAACAAGCTAAATTTATTTACTTTCAGTCTAAAGCAACTGAACATAATGTTTGTATGCACATTGAGGTCGGCACACAAGATAGTACAACTGTACAAGTATATAGGTAAAATTTGATACTAGCTTAATATAATTCAATTTTTGTTCTGTTTTGATTATATCTTTTAGAATTTGATTCACTCTATTGGTTTAAGGAGGCGGGAACACAAGTATATATACCTCACTCTAATGTATTTTAATTTTATAAATGATAGGACAAGCTTTTAGAGTGGATGATTTGGTCAAAGAGAAACTACAAAAAAGTAGTTCAAAACTTTTTATTTATAAAATATTGGGGTATTAAATGTGAGACTGCAACTTATTGTTGTTATTGTAATGAAGTATAAGGGTGAGATCTATGTGTTTTGAATTCCAGAATCACATGTTCTGTAATATTGTTACGGTTATTACTAAAAGCCAAAATGTTAATAGGAAGTGTCATTAGAACTTTATTGTCTAAAAGTGATATATTGTTATCTGTCTAACAAATTCATAGGAGTTACCTGTAATGCGTTCTTGATTAATTTGAATGTTGACATGTTTTCCCTAAAAAGCTTGTTTATAGCAACTCAAAATCGATAAGTCATCATTTGTCAATTTGCAGCAACATTCACTGATAGCATTCTTAATTTGCAGCAACGTCTATCTGCTTATAATATGGTACTAAAATGACTACCCAAGATCAAGTCAGACATCCATGATTGTGAAAATTTCACATGATAACATTGAAGAAAATGTGCTTTCATGTGACATGGAATTGTAAAGACATAGAACAACCGTATGCACATTATCAAAACTTGAACTTCTAACACTTGGAATTTGGCAAAGTGACTAGACATGGCTAGGGCAAACATTTGTCCAACCCAACATCCTTTGATGGTATGCAAGATATAGATAATTTTAGAATTGCTAATGGTGCAAATCTACATAAAAGGGACTCAACGAATCAGTCTTGTCAATTTTTCTAGTCAAAAATTAGTGTAACAACTTTTGAGACTACGACTGCTACATGAGCTTGCTTGGTTAGTTGGTTACAAGGGGAAATTTCTTAATAAGCTCTTTCTTTTTATTTCCTAGATGAAACTAGATAATCTACTGCATTTGATCTCTCCGTACTTTTAAAAAACAAATTGAATTGGTGCAATCTATTAACGATACATTCCCACTGCACACAGAAAATAAACAGAAATTGAAAAAAACTGAGCAAACAAGAGTTACGAAAAAACCAAGAAGTGGCTTAAACCCACTTCCCAAATATGAAAAATAGAATGCTAAAAACACTTTCAAGAATACATCCAAACAAAAAGAAGGAAAAAACTGGTTAAAAAAAAAATTAAAAGAACAATGTACGACAACTAAAAATTCACACACGCCTTCTTCTGGAGAAACTTGGTGAACCAAACAATTAAGTGCCTATAAAGCTTCAGCCCAACATCTGCAATCGGTGGTTGTTGTAATCGAAGTGCGGGGCGAACTAAGAAAAAGAAAGAGATTCAACCTTTGGATTGATTCAGCCATCCATTTGATTCAATTTTTTTTAAGAAGTTGAGCAAAATTTATCAAAGAGGAGGCTTGAATTTTTGGTGGTGCCGTTGTCGGAGTGCGGTGGTGGAGATGGTGAGATAGAGAAACTGAGATGTATTCTGTAGATTCATTATTTAATGGTATTAGGAAAATGAAAGGTTTTGCGTTTTTTTGTGAAAACATATGAATTACATTTTTGGTTTAAAAATAAAATTTAACATTTTGCCATGTAGGATGTTGATTGTGCAGAGACTGGGGTTCAACCACAGTGAGGTTAAATACCAATACTCAAGTGAAAAGCAATGAGTTTGGCAAACGTCTAACCGAACATTGGCCTGAACTTACAAATCAAACAAACTCACTTGGCCAATTAAGCCTTAAAAAGGTCAAAATTACTTTTACAATCTTACTACACGAACAAAGTCAATGACAGTATTTAAAAACGGGGGGCACATCAAAAATTCACTAGAAATTTCCACACAAGTACCGACACGGAGCACCTGTTACCCAACCATATCAAATGCCCTTGCTCGAGTAGTTTATTCTTACTTTAATTATTTGTTCACAAATTAATGTATTTAGATATATTACTTTTATTAGTTGTCTAAATAAATGAATAATATTATAATTTGAGTTATAAATGTTAGAAAATTTTTAATTTTTCATGTGGGTTTACATATGAAATTTTTATTTTATTTTTTTGTCAAAACAAAAAAATTTAATAAAATAAAAAATAAAGACTAAAGAGCAATCAATTTCAAATTTTGGTATTTAAAATTTCTTTTGGATTACTAATTTTCCTAAATAAATTAGTTGAAGCAACATGTTACCAAAGTAACCTCTATACCTAGATTAATTTATTTGAAATATTACGAATGTTGTGTGTTTGTATCAGAATTGTGGGCACTGTAGCGCCCATGTTACTGGTTTTAATGTTTTTTTATTTTTAGGTCAAAACAAAACAAAATAAAATAAAAGAATTAAGGATTAACCATTAAAATTCAAATTTTGGTATTTAAAATTTCTTTTGAATTACTAATTTTCTAAAATAGATTAATTGAAACAATATGTTACCAAAGTAACATCTCTAATCTAAATTAATTTATTTGGAATATTAGAAATGTTGTGTGTACGTAATTCATGCAGGTATCGACTGACCAAAAGGAAGGTCAATATTTAGCTGAATTATTTGCACTCCTATAGTAATAGATATATGACAATTATAAAGTATATTTTTTATGTGAACATTGAGTCGGTTCAAAAATATATTTAATGATTGACTTGGTTTAATGTTAATGTTTGATTACTACATGAAGAGTACCACTTATAAGTTGATATTTATGCCCAAAGACTAAATGTCAATGTTGTACCCGGTCTCTTGTGATGGGGCCCACCATTATTGGAATTTATTGATTGTCAATATGGATTCTCGCGTGAACATGTTAATTAAGTTTTAAATTCTCTATTTAATTATAAGTAAGTGAAGACGTTATAGTGTCAACATCAATTCAATTCATGTACTTGAACCAAATTTTAAGGGTTGGGAAAAGAAAGTTTGTATCGTTCTTGATGGCATGGAAATAAACTTTGCGTTAAGGACTAAACAACTCACTACTCTTACGAATAAGAGTTCCTGTAATAAAAAGGGATTCGGGTAAGTAGGATTGTTCAAACCACATAAATCTTAAGATCATGAAGAGTGAAATTCCAGCAACATTCAGGGGGCGCTTATCTGATAAGGTAACTAATGCTAAGGAATTTCTTAAAGAAAACTAAAAACGCTCTGCAAAAGGCGATAAGGCCAAAACATTACGCTTCTTGTGAACTTGGTTTCATTAAAGTATAAGGTTAAATAAAATATTAGGGAATACATCATGGATATGTCTTATCTTGCTTCAAAACTAAAAGTATTAAAGTTTGAGTTGTTTGATGATTTGCTTGTGCATTTGGTTTTGATTCTCTTCCTGCATAATTCAATTAATTTGAGGTTAGTTACAACTATAAAAAGGGGAAGTGGACTTTTGATGATCTTATTTCATATTGTGTGCAAGAAGAAAAAAATGCTAAAACAAGAAAGAGATATGAAGTGCTCATTTGGTATGTATCTGTAAGGACGAGTTAAAGAATAAGGAAGTTGCGTCTGGTTCAGCTCTAAAGAAACATCAAAAGCCTGAAAAAGATTAATCATTTGGCTGTTACTTTTGGAAAATTTGAGACACATGCGAAACTGTGCTAAATACGACGATTAGCGTGTAAAGAAAAGTGTATTTCACACTTTGGTTTGTTCTAAAGTTAATTTAGTTTCAGAACCTAGACACAGTTGGTGGATAAATTTCGGTGTCACTACTCACATAAGTGTATCTATGCGGGGTTGCTTGAAAAGTCAAAAGTCAATGATGCTAAAAGATTCATCTATGTGGAGCGATAGCAAATCAGTTAAAGTTGAGGTTATAAGCACTTTTAGGTTATTATGTAAAAATGGTTATTGTTTAGATTTGAAAGAGACATTTGAGTACTACCATTTAGATGAAATTTGGGTTTCATTTTCTATATTAGACAAATTCGGCTACTCTTATTCAATTGGAAATAGTTAGTTTAGTCTTTTTCTTAATTTAAATACTGTGGTACCGGTTCTTTATCTGGGTATGATAGCCTAGATTTGCTTAATACGGTTGCATGTTATAAAGAAATATTGCATGTGAAATCACGTGGTATTAAACATAAATTAATCAATAAGAACTTTGCTTCATTATGGCACAAGTGATTAGATCACATCTCTCAAGAATGAAAAAGCTTGTGTCAGAATAAATTCTTGATCCCTTTAATTTTTCAGACTTAAGTATTTGTGTTAATTGCATTAAGAGAAAAACAAACAAATATAAGGAATTAGGTGACAATAAAACTTCAGACGTCTTAGAACTAATTCATATGAATATCTGTTGGCCATTCACTTCGGCTTCTTGGAATAGTCAACAATCATTTATTACATTCATGGGCGATTTTTCTCGTTATGGCTACATGTATCTCATTCATGAGAAATCTTAATTACTAAACATGTTCAAGATTACAATGTTGAGATTGAAAAATCAACTTAACAAAAAACACATCAGATCTGGCTATGGTGGTGAATACTATAGCAGATAGACGAATTAGGAGAATAATATTCAGGGCATTTTCCTAAATTTCAAGAATGTGGAATTGTCTCACAACACATCATATTAGGGTCTCCTAGCATAATGTTGTTATTGAGAGATGAAGCAGAACACTAAAGGATATGGTAAGAGTATGATTAGTCATTTCACCTTACCAGACTCTCTATAGGAAAAAATACTGAAGACTCCAGCTTAAAATTTCAATAAAGTTCCAAATCAAGCAATTGTTAAGGGGCTACAATTTTTTAAAAGATTACACTATTAGGTCAATTTTTTAAACAGGAAATATTCGATTCTTTGAAGATGTAGAGTTTGCAGGAAGGATAAGGTTATACGTTTAAGGATTTTGTTTTCAAGAATAATATATATATATATATCTCTTCTGTTGCAATTGACAATGATCGGAATCAGGGACAAATTCTTACTCCAGATCTTATTCAAAAAACAATTTCGAATCAAGACAATAATATAAAATCCCTATACACAATCAAGATATTGTTCCAAAAAAAATTCAAACTCAATAATCACAAAAACAAATGCTATTAAGCAAATTTACTATAGGAAGGAGAAAAACAATTTCGAATAACTTTATAGTCTTTCCCCTAAAAAAAAGGATGTCATTAAATTGATGGAAGAAAATCTGATCAATCAACTTTTATCAAGTCATGCAAAGGAGTAATTTTCAAGAGTAGATTAATGTCATGAATAAAGAGATAAGGTCCATGAAAAATAGTAAAGTTTGGGAACTCATCCTATTGTCTGAGAGTGCCAAGCCTATTAGTTATAAATGGGTATTTTAAACAAAGAGAAATTCAAATGGTGATGTAGAGAGATAATTTCGAGTAAAACTATGTTTACTGATTACTCAAAAGAAAGATATTGACATTAAAGAGACTTTCTCTCCGATTTCTATAAAAGATTCTTTTAGGACTATTATAGAACTTATGACACATTTTGATCTTGAACTAGATATGATGGTTTACAAATTAAAGAAATACATCTATGGGCAAGCTTCTCATCAATAGTATCACAAATTTTATCAAATAATTATCCCGTTTAGTTTTGAGATGAATTCAGTTGATAATTATGCATATCACAAGTTCAGTGGGAGTAAGCACATTTTTCTGGTATTATATGCCGATGACATACAGCTTGCGTACAATGATATAGGCTTATTACATAAAACTAATTTTTCTGTTATGGAATTTTGAAATGAAAATTCTTGGTGACGCCTCTTTTATATTAAGGATATAGATACACTATTATCGTTCTCGGGGTATTTTTGAATTATCACAAAACAGTTATATCGATAAGGTTTTTAAGAGATTTGAGATGCGGGAATATAAATCAAGTGATACCCCTATTGCTAAAGGAAACAAATTTAGTCTCAATCAATGCCTTAAGTATAAAACTAAAGAAAATGAAATACAGAAAATTCCTTGTGCTTCAGTAATTAAAAGTTTAATGTATGATTGGGTTTGCACACATTCAGATATGGCATTCATTATTGAAATGCCATGCAATATTTAAATAACTCTGGGATAAATATTTGAAAAGCAGCCAATTCGATTTTTCGATATATAGAGAACTAATGATTATATGATCACATACATGAAATCAGACCAATTGGAGATAATTGGATATTCTGGTTCTGATCATGGAATATAACTGCGAAATTTTGTCAGTATGCTACATATTTTGGATGGATATTGAAAGACCACTCAACTTATTTCGTGACAATAGTAGTCTTATATTCCAACAGGAGTTCGATGGCATTAAGGTTTATAGACATTAAATTCTTAATTGTTAATTAAAGAATTCAGAGTGGTCAAGTTACTATAAAACATGTTAAAACAAACTTCATGATGCTGATCCGCTTACTAAAGGGCCACCACCTAGGGTATTTCATGAACATACTACTCGTATAAGTGTTGCTAGAAAACTACTATACTGTCAAATGTGGAAGTTTGTATTTGGCTGTTGTCTGATTCAGACACATCTTATACTTATAGACGTTCTAGTTATTCTGCAAAAATAAAGTATTCAGTTCAGTTTCACTCTGATTAAAGTATTTTTATTTCATTGAAGAATAAAGTGGGATCAGTTGAAAATATGCATGTTTAGATCACATTACATGTAATTTCCATGTTACATATCCATACTTGATCTATATCATTTGATTGTGTTGATATGATTGTGTTGATATACGTGACCATTAAAAGTTTAGTTATAATGATTGTAATGAAAATCGTTTTGATCAAATATTGACATAATTAATGAAATAGATTGTTCAGAGATTTTTTGGTTAAAATAGTAAAAGTTTTAAGCTCTCAAGGTTATGCACATTTATAAGGTAACATGTGGCACAAATGAGAGATTGTTGAGAAAATATTAATTTGTCATGTGGGCCTACATAAATAATTAATTGTGTATAAAGGATATCTTAAAATTAAGCGCATTTAAAGTGATCAAAAAAAGAATTTAAGTTATTGAATTTTGGGTATCTAAATAAAGTGTGGGCTAAATATGTGTAGAGACCTGATCCATTGACGATGTGCCGAATATATATATGATATTGTAACCCTTATTGTATCTTACATTTGATATTACAGAATAAATATTTATTTTAAAATGTATTTATTTACTTTTAAGTAAATTTGTTAAACTTAGACGTGCTAATCAACTGGATAATAGTCTCAACCCTAAATTTGCTTAAAGAAGTTGGAAGATGAATAGTGCATTCCTCTAACCAAGACGAAAAGATACTATGGTTCCAATTTCTTTTTCTTTCTTATTCAATCAGCATTGTAAGCCAGCATATCGAATATGCAAAATCATGATTTTAGACAACACGAGATCAAGACCGAAAAAGTTTATTGACTATCAAGTGTAACAAACCAAACATATCATTTAGATATAATACAACATTAAATCAATCAACTGTCAAACTGGAAGTCATGGGCCTAGGTCACATGAAAACTTATTAACAGTACTAAAAGATTATAAAATTGTAAACATATGGTATTGAAGTCCCTTACACTGATAACTCGTGGACAACTTATCACCACATATGGTAAACATATTCAAGCCACTTAAAATGATAATGAAGAGATAGCTATAATTTTTTTGGTCAAAGTTAAAAAGATTTTTTAAGTAATTTTACTTCTTTCATATTTTGCAGATACGAAAAAAGTAGCAAATATAATTGGGAAAAATGTTAATTTTTCATGTGGATCAATATATGTAATTAATTGTGTATAAATGATATCTTAAAGTTAAGAACAAAATTTAGTAATCTAATAAAAATTTAAGTTATTGAGCTTTGGACATTTAAATAAAGTATGGGTTTGATCATATGTATAGAGATCAGATCCATTAGGATTATACTTGACGATGGGTTAAGTACATATGGAAACTATATAAAGGATTATGCTCTCCAATTCATATGTGATTCTCAATTTCGTGACTTCACATCAATATAAGAATATAAGAGAAAACATATTAAAAATGAAGATTCAAAACACAATCTTATTGAAAATAAAGATTCAAAACCCACAATCAAAAACATGATACTACACAATCAAGATTATGGAGTAAGAAGATAAAATCAAGATCAAGAACTCAAGAATCGAAAGAGTCAATATTTAAGATACAGAATCAGGATCCAATAATAAAGAATCATTCATAATAAATTAAGGTATGTTCCGCATTTAATAATTCTCTTAGTGATTTGATATGTAGAATATTGACAATTAAGTAATTAGATTTTCAATCTCTTAAAATTTAGAGTTTCGTGAAAAATTTAACAAATGGTATCAAAGTGAGTCCATGTTAAACCTTTGAGAATAAAGAAGAATTTTGAGATGTGAAATTCAAGCCCCAAATTTTAAAATTTGGAATTTTAATGTATTTTTCGGAATGTAATTAATGACTCTCAGATGTTGTGATAACATGAATAAGGTGTAAAAAAATAAAAAATGAAAAATGAAATCCAAAATTAATTGGTTTTCTTCATTCTTTTCCGATCATGATGGCATCTTTTATATTCGGCTATCAACTTTGTTGTGTGTGTGCAGAACACACATACAAAAATGCAATAAAACACATACAAATAGGTGAGCCCATTTTTTTGACAATATTTAACTCACATGGGGTCCATCCCCCCTGTGAGTATCTGTTGCATTTTTGTGGGGATCTTCTGTACAAATGCAATTTCTCTTCGGCGATAACAGTGAATTTAGAATTGAAAACAGAAATTAAGTACAAAAAGTTATTATTTTTTGGGCTAAGTAGACATTAAAACTTGAATATTTAATATTTAATTTCTGTCAACTGTATAGATGTGATTCATGATGTGCTATATGAATAATCCTATGACTGTTGTCGAGTGCCTTCAATATTCAGTAAAGTCTTAGTTTCTTGAAGTGCGGTGTTTTTTTACTTTAAGATTAAAGAATAAGGAGCAATCAATTTCAAATCTTGGTATTTAAAATTTCTTTAGAATTATTAATTTTTCAAAATAAATTAATTGAAGCAAAATGTTACAAAAGTAACATTTCTTGCATATATTGATTTAGTTCAAATATTAGGATGTTAGAGTGTACATAATTCATGTGAGTATTGACTGATCCAATGGAATGTCAATATTTGGCCGAATTATTTGTACACGTGTAGTAATAAATATGTGACAATTATAAAGTTTCTTTTTACATGAACATTGAGTCGGAATGTTTAACATGGTTTATTGTCAATATTTTATTATTGCACCTAGAGCAACACTTACAAGTTGATATTTCTGTCCAAAATCTAAACATCAATGTTGTACCCGGTCTCATGTGATGGGGCCTGCCATTATTTGAATTTATTGATTGCTCAATATGAATTTCCGGGTGAACATGTTAATTGGGTTTAAATTCTATATTAAATTAATCCACCAACTTACGCAATATCTGCCAATATCAATTCAATTCCTGTGGTTGAACCAAAATTTAAGGACTGAAAAGATAATATATTTATCGTTCTTGGGGCATGGATCTAGACATTGCGTTAAAGGCTGAATAACCAACAACTCTTACGGATAAAAGTTTCGCTAATAAAACAAGACTTAGATAAGTGAGATCATTCAAATCACATATGTTTTATAATCATGAAGCATGGAATTCCAATAACCACTTTGGTTTGTTTTAAAGATAATTTAGCTTCAATATCAAGACACATTTTGTGGATAAATTCTAATGCAACTACTCATATAAGTGTGTCTATGCGGGGTTATCTGAACAGTCAAAAGATAATTGATACTGAAAAATTCATCTATATGAGGTGTGGCAAATCAATTAAAGTTTAAGCTATAAGGACTTATAGGTTATCATTAAAAACCGGTTATTATTTGGATT
Organism: Fraxinus cuspidata; assembly: GCA_903798385.1. NCBI lineage: Eukaryota > Viridiplantae > Streptophyta > Magnoliopsida > Lamiales > Oleaceae > Fraxinus > Fraxinus cuspidata. Next base: position 17,955 of record CAIGRP010066416.1, on the reverse strand, counting down.
TGAAAGAGATATTTGCAATACCATCTTTTAAACGAAATTTGATTTCTATTTCTACGTTGGACAAATTCGATTACTTTTGCTCATGTGGAAATAGTCACTTTAGTCTTTTTCTCTTAATTCAAATATTATGCTACCAGTTTTTTTATCTGGTTATGATAATATATATTTCCTTAATACGGTTGCCTCTTTATAAAGAAACATTGCATGTGAATTCACGTGATATTAAACGTAAGTTAATTAATGAGAATTTTGATTCGTTATGGCATAAGCTTTTAGTCACATCTCTTTAAAAAAAAGCATGTGTCAGAAGGAATTCTTGATCTCCTTAATTTTCAAACTTAAGTGTTTATATTAATTACATTAAGGAAAAACAAACAAACATAAGGAAATTAGGTGTGAATAGAACTTTGGACTTCTTAAAACTAATTTATACAGATTTCTGTAGGTCATTCATTTTGGTTTCTGGAAATGGTCAATAGTCATTTATTATATTCATTGATGATTTTTCTCATTATGGCTACTTGTATCTCATCCATGAGAAGTTTCAATCAATGGACATGTTCAAAGCTTACAAGGCTGAGGTTGAAAATTAAATCAATAAAAGATAAAGTGTCTGATCTGACCATGGTGGTGAATACTATAGCACATATGACGGATTAGGAAAACAATGTCCAGGGCCTAAATTCTTAGAGAAATGTGGAATCGTCCCACAGTACACCATGCCAAGGTCCCCAGAGTGAATAGTATTACCGAGAGACCAAATAGAACAATTAAGGATATGGTAAGGAGTGTTAATAGTCATTTCACGTTGGCAGAATCTCTCTAAGAAGAAATACTAAAGACGAAAACTTAAACACACACACACACACACACATATATAGTCTTTCTTCAATAAAATAAAGATGACACTGGATTGACAGAAGTAGATCTAATCGATCAACTTTCATCAAGCCATGCAAAGAAATAATTTTCAATAGTTGATTGATGCCTGAATAAAGAAATAAAGTCCATGAAAGACAATGACGTTTGGAAACTCATCCAATTGCCTGAAGGTACGAAACTTATTGGTTGTAAATGGATATTTAAAATCAAGAAGGATTCGAAGGGTGATGTGGAGAGATATAAGGCACATCTTATTATAAATGGCTTTACTCAAAAGGAAGGCATTGACTTTAAAGAGACTTTCTCTCCAATTTCTATGAAAGACTCTTTTAGAACTATTATGGCACTTGTGACACATTTTGATCTTGAACTACATATGATGGTTTACAAATTAAAGAAATACATGTATGGGTTTAAGCATGCTTCCCATCAATAGTATCACCAATTTTATCAAATAATAATCTCGTTTAGTTTTTAGATGAATTCAGTTGATAATTATGTATATCAAAAGTTTAGTGGGAGTAAGCATATTTATCTAGTACTGTATGTCGATGACATATTGCTTGCCTACAATGATATAGGTTTATTGCTTGAAACTAAGATATTTATATTATGGAATTTTGAAATGAAATTTCTTGGGGATGCCTCTTTTGTATTAAGGATAACGATTATACAACAGGATCATTCACAAAAAAGTTATATCGATAAGGTTATTAAGAGATTTGAGATGCAGGAACGTAAACTAAGTGATACCCCTATTGTTAAAAGAAATAAATTTAGTCTCAATCAATGCCCTAAGGATAAAACTAAAGAAAAGGAAATACTGAAAATTTCATGTGTTTCAGCAGTTAGGAGTTTAATGTATGATTGTGTTTGAACAAATCCAAATATAGCATTTATTATTGAAAGGTTGGGCAATATTTAAATAACTCTAGGATAAATATTTGAAAAGCAGCCAATCAGGTTTTTCAATATCTATAGAGAACTAAGAATTACTGATCACATACAGGAAATCAGACCAATTGGATATCTTTGGATATTCTGATTTTGATCATAGAATATAATTGCGAAATTTTGTCACTAAACTGCACATTTTGGATTGAATTGAAATGCCATTTAAGTTATTATGTGACAATAGCAGTCTTGTATTTCAACAGGAGCTCGATAATATCAAATTTTATAGACATCAAGTTTCTAGTTGTTAAGAAAATAATTTAGAGTCATCAAGTTTCTATAAAGCATATTAGGAAAAAATGCTATGGATGTGGGAAGACTGGTCATTTAATCAAAAATTGTTATAAGAAGAAAAATGAACAAAAAGGAAAAGGTGTTGATGAAAGAAATGTAGTAGAACATACAGAATCTACTACTATAGATGTATATGTTGTGACTGAATAGACACCTGATCCGAACTCTATCAATGTTGCAGATGAAGGAAATCAGATCCAAGAATGGATCTTGGACTCTAGTTGCACCTTCCGTATGACTTCTAAGAAAATCTGGCTAGAATGTTTTAAGAAAATTAGTGGAGAAGAAGTAGTTATGGGGAATAACATAGCCTGCATATTTGAAGGAACTGGGAATGTAACATTTAAATTTAATAATGAATATATCTATACCCTTGAAAGGATTAGATGTGTTCTTGAATTAAACGGGAACCTGATTTCAATGAGAAATTTAGATGACATAGGTCTACAAGGTAAAATTGGAGATGGCCTATTAATGGTGATAAAAGGGTCTCTTGTCATGTTTAAGGGTGTTAAAAGAAATAGGATTTATGTGATCAAGGCCAGTAAAGTGGTTGATCACATTACTGAGTTTTCCAGTGGTGAACTTGATGCCACTCTAAAGTGGCACAAAATATTAGCTCATGTGGGTGAAAAATGCATGTTTATCCTTCATAAGAAGGGTATTTTTGGAAAAGACTCCATATCTAAAGTTCCTTTTTTTGTGAAAATTACACTTTAGGTAAGCGACATAGACTGCTTTTTACCAATGGGAAGCATATGACTACATCTATCCTTGAGTACATACATTTTGATTTATGGGGACCTTCATCCACTATCACTCAATGAGGGAATAGATATTTCTTATCCTTGATTGATGACTACTCTAGAAAAGTTTAGGTTTAGCTATTCAAACGAGAAATCTGAAACCTTTAAAAAGTTTAAAACTTGGAAGGTTCTGATGGAAAATCAAACTGGGAGAAGATTAAGATATTTAGGACTGAAATAGTCTAGAGTTTTGCAACACTGAGTTTGATCAGTTTGGAAATGAAACAGTAATTAAAAGACATAGGACAGTTTCATATACCTCTCAGCAAAATGATATTACTGAGAGGATGAATAGAACCCTGTTAGATAAGGTTGCATGCTTGTTAGTTCAGGTGTTCCTAAGGTCTTATGGAGTGAAGCTTTGATGATAGCTTCATGTATTGTTAATAGAACTCTTTCAAGTGCTATGGGTGATAAAACACTTGAAGAACGGTAGACTAGAAATATTCCAGATTATTCCCATTTGAAAATTTTTGGATGATGTGCTGCCCTAAGTATGGGGAAATTATAGTCTAAGACTCAAAAATGTTTTTTTTTTTTTTGGATATCATGATAGGGTTAAAGGGTACGGGTTATGGTATGGAGAGTCTATAAGTTCTAAGATTATCACGAGTAGGGATGTTACATTTGATGAATCTAATATGCTATGTTTAAGAGATAATGAACCTAATAGACTTCTTGAAGTTGAAGAAAAGGGTAGAACCAAACTGCAAGTGGAGTTTGGATTGTCATTTGATCCTGTTGTACATGAAAAGGTGGAGGAAAAAGCTGAAACTGCTTCTGATCCTCAAGATTTTGAAGAGGACCGTTCAAGAAAATGTAGAAGGTCAGCTTGAAGATGTGAGTGATTACCAAATAACCAAAGATAGGGTTAAGCGAGAAATAAGAGAGCCTCTTAGGTATAGGGACTACCTTTCACTTTCTATTTTTTCTTATCAAGACATTGTCTTTAAAGAACCAAAATCTTATGAAGAGGCTTTGTACAGCCAACAGTCTGAGAACTGGCAAGCTGCTATGAAAGATGAGATGGACTCCTTAATAAAAAAATAAAAAAATAGGACTTGGACTTTAGTTCCCAAACCTGCTGGTAAGATATTTTTTTATTGCAAGTGGATATTTAGTGTTAAGAAGGGAAATGCTGAAAAGATGCTTATAAGATTTAAGGCTAGACTTGTTGTTAAGGTTTTACACAAAAATAAGGTGTGGATTATAATGATTTTTTTCCCTTGTGATTAAGTACACTATTATTAGAGTTATACTTGCTCTTATTGCTCATTATCATCTTGAACTTGAGCAAGTGGATATAAAAATTGTTTTCTTGCATGGTGACCAAGATGGGGTGATTTATATGGGGCAACCACCTGATTTTATTGATAAATCTAAAGCTGAGCATATTTGTTTGTTAAAAAAATCTTCATATAGCTTGAAGCAATTTCCAAAACAGTGGTAAAAAACATTTGATAATTTTGTATCTACTGTTGGTTTCATAAGAAGTGAATTTGATCATTGTCTATATTTTAAAAGAGGTTATGCAAATGCTATTATTGCTTTTCTATTTTTATATGTGGATGAAACGATATTGATTGGATAGAACATTTATGTTATTAATGAGATAAAAATATCTTTAATTGCTAAATTTGAGATGAAAATATGGATCATGCTAAGAAAATTTTAGGGATGGAAATAAAAAGAAAAATGCATAACAAGTTATTAAGTTTGAAGCAAACTGCTTATGTAGAGAAAATGTTGACTAGATTTGCTATGCATAACTCTAAACATGTTACTCTGCTTTTGGCCAGCCATTTTGGATTAAGTATACAACAATGTCTTGTAGGTGAAACTGATATTAAACCTATGCTAATGCAGTAGGTCAGTTATGTATACAATGGTCTATATAAGACCTAATATGTCTCATTACATTAGTTAGTAAACTTAGCAGATTTATGGCTAATCCAAGATCTGAACTTTAGGTTGCTTCAAAATGGCTGTTGAGATATTTGAAGGGATCTTCACACTTAGGTTTGTCCTTTAGTACCTGTAATGAGGGGGTAGTGCTTAAAGGCTTTGAAGATAAGGGCTTTGTTGGAGATATGGACAACGGAAAGCCACTACAGCTTATATGTTCACTATGTGTGGGATATGTATCAGCTGGAAATCCTAACTTCAACCTGTTGTAGCCTTATTCACAATCGAGGTACAATATGTTGTTGCAACTGAGACAATAAAAGAGGTTTTATGGCTTAAGGGTTTATTATTTGAAATTAGTGAACTTTATAATCTTGTTATTAAATATTCAGATAGTTAAAGTTCTATTCCTTTGTGTAAAAATATAGTTTATCATGAAAGAACCAAATATATTAATGTTAAATTGCATTTTATTAGAGATACAGATTCTAAATAAGTTTTACTTCTTGAGAAAATTGATATTCAAATTAATTCAGCTGATATGGGTACTAAGGTACTACTTCTAAATAAGTTTTAAGTTTTGTTTGCAAATGTTGAACATTGATACTGGTTAATTTTAAATTAGTGTAGGCACTAAACTTGATGTTGTATGGGAGATTTATTAGAAGTTATAGTAGTTTAGTAGTTTATCTGGATAAAGTAATAAGCTACCTATATAACCACTTTCATCAAGGTAGAGATCTGTCAGGGCTGTGATACCAGATCCAATCCAATACACTGGCCTATGATGAAAAGGGCTTGGCCCATGTTCCTATACTATTGCTCGATAACATTAACTGATGAAGCCCAATGAAACCCAAGTCCAATATTCAGTCCAAATAAAAAAAGTTTGGTGAATGCGACTTTGGTTGTTTTTCCTTTTAACTAAAACTCTAGACCGTTGGATTAACTGATGTCTCAATCTCGATATATTCTTTTGTTTTGGTTGAAACCCTAATTACTTCTATCATTTGGTCTTCATCTTCTCGAAGGTTTTCTAGAGTGTTTCATCTTCTCTTTCATCTTCTCTTTTGATTTGAGTAACTCTTTAGTCTATTTAGAGAGTGATTTTTCTTGGTGAAATTCAGTGAAAGAGTGTATTTATTTGATGGTAGTGTTGAGTTCTTCTAATCCATGGAAGAAGCTGCACGTTTCATGTGATTGTAAGAGTTTTTGGTGAATCTGCGTTTTTTGTATTCATACAAAAGGATACAATATATATGAGCCTTCGAACAAAGATATCTTATTGTCCAGTGATTTGGATTGTAAAGTGTTATAAAGAAACGTGTTGATCTATTTTTGTGTATATCTGTTTTGTATAATAACTGGGATTAAAATCAATCCTCACCAAACGGGGGGTAAATGTGCATAACACACTTAAGAATGACATGGTTGAGTTTTTTAAAATTTCAGGGATACGACAAATTTTATTATCATCGGTATACATTTAGATACACAGAGAAGTTGTCAACTACGGAAACAAAAGCAAACACACTTGTATTTTCTCAATTCTTTTGTGGGGTTGTGGGGGAAAGGGTTTGTTAATCTAAGCGGAAGCAACAAATCGTTGTACTTTAGGGTATGAATTTTATTTTTATTAAGATTAAAGTTAAAATGTTAACATTGATAAAGGAGTTATACAAATTTTTATATGTTATAATTTATATTTTCATTTTTATTCAATGCGAGATTTAACCTTTTAACATAGCTTATAAAATGGTAGTTCATTTAAACAGACCAATCTTGAAATCATTGTACTAGTTGAATTTTGTTCGAATCAAATTGCTTGTTAAACCTTAATAAGCATCCCTGATTCCATATTAAGATTTTATGTTTCATCATAAAATGTCAAACTTGTTTTTTGTAATTTCATCTTTATTCAATTTCAAATTTCTCTCTTAAGTCCTTGCATTATGGGTTCAAATGAAAGAGTAGTTCATCATTTCGAATTTTCACAAGTAGTTATTGGCATTTTCATAAAGTCGCGCAAAGCATGCGAGATGTGCGGTATTTAATGTGTTTTTCCTAATTTTAAACGAGTCTTTCTTAGTAAGGTGGTTATAAACGTAAGACTTTAAATCAATTCATTCTCATGTTCGATAGTTATGCAGTCAAGTAGTATTTTATCTAGTATTGGTACGTTGGCTTGCTCTAATCTTATTGCCTGCAGGTGAACTTTTATATGAATTTTAAGCCTTTTGATTATGGTTTCTTCTTGTCTCTTAAGTGGAATTCTTTGGACTAATGTAATTTTAACACCACTAACACCCATCTAGCTGACAGCATTAATGACATGCAAAGAATTATGATCCATTTAGTTGGACACCTAATATGTTATCACCTAGATTGGTGTTAAAAACCACTAATGCTAGATAACATTATTCGAATTACTTGGATTTCAACTTCAATATTTGAGTGTGCTTGAATTTACCTCTTACTACTACTCTACGTCTCCGTGCTAGCGTGGGGTGCTTGTGACTTGCGAGAAGGATTCCTCAAGTTTTGTTGATTAAATTGAAATGTACATTATTATCATAGGAACAATTGCGAAGGCATATACCAGGTATGCTCAGTTTTGCCTCAAGCCAATTTTTCCCTGAGGCCACAAGGAAGATTTGTAACTTTCAGTTACTGTAACCATATTGTACAAATACTCAATCCGGATGACAGTCTATGTCTATTGAACAAAAATACCAGCAAACACTATGTTCGACTTTGTTGCTACATCTACTCCAAAATCTAAAGCATAGCAACTATGAACTAAGCAGTTTACTAAACAAAGATCAAAATTTCAAAACATAAATTTCTTTTAGTTCTGTACTTCAATCCTGCTGAATTCAACAAATAATTGAGTCACCATACAATTCATCTATAAATAAAGGTTGACACTTTAACAACACGATAGAAATTTTTCCTTCATTTCAAATATGCAATAGTTCTAAATGCAGTAATAGGCTGGACATCCGAAATACAAAGTACACAAAAATAAAATTGTACTGTCCAAATTCGATACAAGTAATCTGCAACACTTTGCAGTATGTCAGTAACTATCAAACATCTATAGGTCGATAGATCAGCACGAACTTCATAGTAGCAGTGAATTGAACAAATAGAAGCTATGAAATGCCAACAACTAATTCTAGAAACTGAAATTTAAGTAAAAGAATATGTAAAGGTATACATAGAGTATAATGAACCAGAGATGCAATTCTAAATCCCGGAGGTGTTGCATGAACCATACTGTTAAAGAATAATTAAATGGACTCCTGGAGGCTTTTTTGGTTCAAGCTGCTGTTTGGCACGTTTCCGAGCAGCTTCCTCCTTTTTCATTTGAGCAATCCTTACAGGAGTTCGATCCAAAATTTGGTTGCGTGGATCTATAACGACTTTCTGGAGGGAAACAGCATTCTCGATAAAGTACATGACAAGTTCAGCATCACTAGTACGACCATAATAGCCAGCAATCTCTACCATTTTCAGGTACTCAAGTGGAAATTTTGCGGCCTGCCTTATTTTTCTTCTTCTCTTCGAGGGCGACATCCATATCAACTGCAAGAAGGATAGGTCAGAACATTTGATTCCAACTCCAAATCGCACAAGACAAGATTTTGTTATTGTTCAATCGTACATAAAGAAACTAGAGCCCAGAAGGCACTCAAAGTGGTCAAATATAATATCGTGTTAGTGGATCAAAGCATTTGAGTCTAACTCAAAGAAGAAAACAAGACGAAGGAGTATAGCAATTACAAAATTGACAAATCTCTAGATCTTTCTGCTTTCATTAACCTCGCTGAACAATAAGTTTAAAACATATACACCTGAATAGGCTATATACAAGGACAACTTCGAGATTAATTAATTCAAAAACCAATGTAATATAATGTCATTCTACAAAATATCAGCATGTTATTAATTAAATGTAATTTCCTTTATTTCTTGATGCAAGGGTGCTGAATAGAAAAATTAACTGAAATTCTCTCAAAGAAAACCAGCAGTAAATATCAAGCTGAACTAAAAGACACAAAGAGAAACCCAATATAATTCACTGAATTTAATCATTAATACTATATCTTGCCCGGTCAAACATGAAAGAGTTATAATTATTATAGACAGTTCAGACCCACTAAAGATACCTAATCTGTTATGAATAGACATCCCAAAAAAAAAACCAAATAAAGTTGGAAAATATTTTTTTTATCATCCACATTCGAGTTGTATTACAGAGTTTCTAATATTGAACAATGCCAGTCAGAAAGCATGACATTCCCGACGCAAGTAGACTTACATCTCAATGAAGTTGTCTCCCACACTCTGTACTAGCCTGAAAATCATCTGAATAATTAATTTCATTCTTCTGTAAGCAAATACTGATCATGGAAACTATCAAGAGTGTTATTTTTCCATCATTATTAAGCAATCTTTCTCCACTAAACTCCAGTTCCAAATAACAAGAACTCTAAATAAAATCTAGGATATAAACCATGAATATAGACCATAGAACATAACTACATCCCTGTTGAGAAAGTAACAGAACTGCCAAAATAGGCGTTGATATTCTAACTAAAAATGATGCAGCAAGAGTATTTTCCTTCAGACCATGTATCTCATTAGTAACTTGGGATTTATCGCAAGGATGGTGCCTGGTTGGAAACAGTAGTAGGATTTAATGGATATAGATCTCGAGTAGCCATGTTCAGTTTCTTAAAATCGAAACTGTTGGGTTCTCACTCTAGCGAAGCAGATACTTTAGCCATTTCAGTAAAGTATCATTTTGCGTAAATTTAGTTATGAGATATGAATATGAAGAACAAGAATTCATTGAGAAGTTATTTCTTATTTTTCTTCAAATCATTAAAAAAGTAAAACTATACAAGGAAGTATTGATCAAACTTGCTAAATCAGAGATTCGTATTAATGGAACTGTCATTTTTTTGGCATTCAATTAGCAACTAATGGAAAACCAGATTTCTTTTTAGATAAAATTAAATAGTGCTTGATGATAGACATATAAGAACTATTAAACTGGGAGGCATTCCAAATACTAGGTTAGAAAAACACACCTGCAACACAAATCTTTGCAAATAAGGGCAAGCCTGTATAAGGGAACTGAACTCAAGAAGACTATCATCATCCCATGCTCCAACTTTTAATATTAATTGCTTCAAGTTGGGTAACTTAGGGAAAGCAAAAACCTTTATGTTCTCCTGAAAAATGAGAACCAAGGTAAGAAGCAAGACTATGTATCCAGTATAAACTAACGACAAGAAAAATGAACATGGCTAATTTACTTACCTCGGGACGATATATGTCCAACGTAAGAACCTCTAACTGATACAGACAGCAAGAAAGCTGGCCAAAAACATTATTTTCCAACCCAGAATACCCCTCACCAATGGAGATCTCGCTGAGCATTGGAACATTTTCAATAAGCAAATTGATCCCAGGCCCCAAATAACTTAACGAGACAAGGTTCACATTAGAGATCTCAATAGATTCTAAGCCCAAACAGAACACAATCTCTAGGTACTTCAACTTAAGCTTTAAGCCGCTAACTTTCACATTCACTAAATCCCCCGAGCCATGTATTGATAGAGATTGAAGAACTAGACAGTTGGACAGAAAATACTCCAATGCTTCTTCAATTACATTCACGCATTTCAAAGACAATGTTTTAAGATACTTCAACCCACTTAATGCACAAGGCTGCATTCCAGGAAAACTTGTACGGACATGCTTCAGTAAAGACCCTTTACATTGGCTCAAAAGCTTGTGCGGGAAAACATAGTTGCGCGAGGGCTGGCGAAGGGTTTCCCCATTTTCCAACAAATCCAACTCAAGCTTCTGAACCCTCTTCGCAATTGAAAACTTAACCCAATTATCGATTGCAGACTTAGAACTCTTGTCCAAATCAAAACAAATCCGGAATGCATTCATTGTGGACCCACTATGCTGCCTCACAACTCGGTTCACCCAATTAATGTATTTTGGCCTCTCAGAGCTACGCAGTTTGGGATTTGCAGCTATTCTATCCAATGTGTCATTAGCATTAAAATCTAATGTAGCTAAATTTGTCCACAAGTACCTCCACGTCTTTGATACACTACTAGTAATTGCTGCTTCCTTAAGCGGTAAACGTGATATTATTGAAACAAGAATATCATCCGGCAAAGAACTAATATAACCCTCGGAATTACATTCCTCCTTCATCACCAAAAAACATAAAAAATAAAAATGATGATAATTAAATTACAACCATGAACATAAGGATCGACAGTTTAATCTACTAATAGAAGTGGGTATCAAATTTATATAATATACGATGGTATCTTCAGTTAATATATCACGATAAGTAATACTGAATTACACAGATAAATTTATCCATATAACAAAAGAAAAATTAACAGAAAACCACAAAAAATGATGATTGAAAAATCAATTTCTCGATGTAAATTAGAGTAAGATGACTAACCCTGGGTGCTGTGTGTCGGGCCCTTTTCCTCATTGCAACAGATTTTAAAAAACAAATTCTAATTTTCTGCGATGATTAATTGCAATTGATCTACAATCTGCAAAAATTAAGCAAAAAGGACTTAATACTTTAGCAATTACTTCTGTGTATCCAATTGTGTGTTCATACATGCCTGTGGCCTGTGGGGTGGGATGAGGGTCTTGCGGGTGCAGGGATGAAGCACCTGAGAGTCTGAGACGGAAGGAAAATGTGACTAATACAAAAACCTTGGATGGATTATCATTAATTCATTATACAGTTTTTTTTTTTTTCCTCCAATAATATTAATTTATTTCTATTGGATTATTGCTTAATCGTCATATAAATTATAGAGGAAATTGCACTGACAATGGCGAGTATGCTGTTTATCACTATTCATGAGTCTAAGTTGCATTGACCCTTTATGTATTGTTCAACATTATTTAAGGGATAATACTTCCAAAAGTTTTAGGTTTTACTCAAACCTTTAATTTGATAAAACACTTATCTCGAACTTTTCAAACTTGTACGGTGGAAGGACTTTTGGAAGGTTTTCGTCCAAAATTTTGCTAGTTGATCAAAAGTTATCGTTTGATCCGATCAATTTTGAAAATGGTAAAATAGTCTTTTAACCTTTTATTAATTAAATATATATATATATATATAATTTGCATTGAAAGTCCAAAAGTATTAAAACATTTGCAACGAAGGTCTTAAATCTTTAATAAATATGCGTTGAAAGAACATAAAACGATTTTCATCAAAAAATTTGTCATTTCATAAAAATATTCATCTTTTTTTTTTATCCACACAACCACCCAACCTAACCCCCATTGATAGGTAGGGGAACTTCTACCACTGTCGAGTTGCTATTATTTGTTTTAAAGAAAATTTGTTTATCTTTATTCGTTTATTTTTAATTCTTGTAAGGAGGGAAAAAAAGTTAATGGAGATGGGGATGGAGAATATGGAGTCGGTGGAGGTGGAGGAAATGAAGCGACAATGGTTGCAACGCTTCTATGAGAATGAGGTTGACAAAAAAAAATTCATCTTCTTTGATCCTCTCAACCTCAATCTACAACCCTTAACCCACTCATGGAACAAACCTTCTATGTCTTGAATTGTGAGCCTCAAAATAGCCATCGTCAGCAACATCAGCTATTGTCGTTACCTCATTTCCTCCACCTCCATTGACAATATTTTTCCAAACCCCATCAACTCTATTTCCTCTTCACAAGTACCTTTAAAGAATTGAAAATAAATAAGTAAAAATAGATAAAATCTCTATAAAACCAACAATAATGTCAACGGTTGTGGCAAAGGCTCCCCCACCTACCGATGGGTGGTGTTGGATGTTTTGGGTTAGGCGTTGAGGTTGGGATTGGGATTGGGTGGTTGGGAGCATCGAAGAAGATAAATATTTTTTGTCAATTGACAGATTTTTGGACGAAAATTGTTAAAGGTATTTCTGGTGCATGTTGATTAAAGGTTTTGATCTTTGCTACAAATGTTTTAAAGGTTTGAAACTTTCGATGCAAATGACCATTTTTTTAGTTAATAAAGGTTTAAGACCATTTTACCTTTTATAAAATTGATCAAATTATAATCAAAAGCTTTTGGTAAACTAAAGGATTTTGGACGAAAACCATTTAGAGATCCTTCTATAGCACAAGTTGGAAAGGTTTGGGTCCAACGTTATTACAAAACAAAGGTTTTGATAAAACTTGCAAAACTTTGAAAGGTATTGGGATCACGACTACAATTTCTCATATTTTAATGTACCACAATTCCACTTAACAATTGAGTTAATTGAGATCCCAAACGTTAAGTACGTAGTGCAGTGAAAGCCCCAAACGTTTTTTAAAATGGGAAAAGCCCAATACCTATTAAACTGCTCACAAAAAACACCCCATCACTTTAACAACAGTTTCCATTACAAATACACCTTAAAACATGTATATATTATTGTCATACATAAAATAATGAAATTCAATTCACATAAAAATAAATAGTAGACTCAAAATGAAGAGTATTTTAACGCTTATAAATAGCGATATCACAATTCACAAAACATGAAATGCCAGAATTACAGATTCAAAAACATCAATTACATTCCAAGTTCATATTTCACGAGCACAAGTTCAATTTCCAACGACATCAAGACTACACAGCTTTGGACTTCTTCTTTTTGGGGTTGTTTCCTATTGAGGTGCTTGCACCTCCCTTTTCCTTCTGCTTCTGTGTCTATGGTGCTTCAGGAAGAGCGTATGTTCTCTTGTTGTGTCCAACTTCTCCATACTTCTTATATGTCATTTTCATGCATGTTCTTGTCATTTTTACTCCAGTTGATAGTTCAGTCTGAGATCTTTTCCTTAGATTTTTAGGTCTACCTGCTTGCTTCTTCTTCACTGGTGGCTTCAATGGATGTTTCTCCAATTCAGGCCAAAGTTCAGGCCTTTGGATGAATCACAAGACTGTATGCTCTCAGATTTGTCTCCTTCTTGTAATATTCATCTATATCTATTCTCCTTGATACCATACTAGAAATAGCATGAGCACAAGGAATTCCACTTAGTTGTCATTTCTTACATGCACATTCTTTCTTCACCAAATCCACACTCCACATCAAGCCATCAGTGTTATGAACTTCAAATTTTTTATTACATGTGTAATCTGTCATCATGAACCTGACATCTAATTTAGCATTTTCAATTATCCCTACAATTTTTGGACCACCTTTGAACTGCCTTCCTCTATGCATTCATCCGTGTCATTTGTTAATGCCTAATCTTATCCAACATTGTGATTATAGGCTTCTCTCTAGCTACTGCAATGGAGGCATTGAAGCTTCACAGAGGTTATTCAATAAGATATCGCATTTAGCATGTTCTTGAAAATGAGATCGTGTCCATTGAGCTGCTGACTTTTCATTAAACCAGTTGAAGGCTTGTTCATTCACCGTCTTCACCTCATAACTGCATTCCACTTTGATACAGTAGTAGACTTGGCCTCAGCCTTAAACAATACCCATGCTATACAAATGTCTAGCACAACACTCATGCTCGCACATTCACAACACTGATTCAAGGCTTCAACCAATCTTTTTTTATTGTCAGAAATGAAAGTTCAAGCCCTGCTATTACACATTCCTATGTCGAATACTAAAAATTCTATGAACCATGTCCAATTGGCTCTGTTTTCTGCATCAACAGTTGCCCAAACAACTGGGAACATACAATTATCACCATCAATCCCCACTGCAACTAATAATTGACCCCCCCCCCCTCCCCGTGCACTCTTCAAAACACCCATCAAGTCTTATCATAGGCTTACAACCAGCTTTCAAACCTTCTTTACAAGCCCCTAAGCATACATACATTCTTTTAACCAAATCTCATGTTCCCTTCATCTTCGATGAATTCAACTGTCCACCGTGCTTGTAGGAAGCACTGTTCCGTATGTGTAAGGACCTATCTTGGGAATGAGAAGAAGAAATGGAGTATTTGGGGTGAAGGGTTTATGAAGGTTTTAATAAGGATTAAATAAAATAATAAAGTTATGGGGGAGAAGATGAAGTAGGCTGGGTGGAAAATAAAGTTATAAAGGTTTGGGATTGTGGGTGGTATATAAAAAAAATTTGGATATAATTTGGAAAAGAATAAAAAGTTTGGATACTAAAATTGCAATTATTAATTTTAATTTTGACTTTTTCATTTTTTTTTTTTTTTTTTTTTAACGGCAAATTTGACGGTATGAGGTTTTTCGCACAAAGGTTTCCAATAGGAGGATTTTCTACGATTTCCAATAGGTGTAGAATATATCATAAACGAAAATGTTTCTAAGTAAATTTTCTGCTATTAATCCAATATGAAACAAAGTACTGGTTAGGGACATGATTGATACTTTCTTTAAAATTAGGACTAGATATGCAAATTTTTTTCTTAAAAGAAAGTACATTCTAATTGCTAAATTAGTGGTCTTTTTGGACGGAGTCTATTCAAAAGGATCATCTACACCAAAAATGAAAATATTTGATACCATTTTTGTGACTTTTAAAAGTTTTAGACCATTTGCCCGGTATGTGCAAAGGTTTTGAAACCATTTGAACCAATTTCTCTTATTCTAGTTTGGAAAGCATGTTAACCTTTGTTTCGTGGGGATTAAAATTTGAATTTCAATAGATTTTGATAAAATTTGAGGAAATATATTGTTGAAATATTATGTGACCCATAAAATATATGATTAAAATTAATTGTTGACTTTAATTTATATTAAAATCTATATTTAATTTGTTTCAAACGAGGGTTAAATATAGTAATATGTTAATTATATCTTTTAATGTATTTTTTGTATTACATATTGTACAGTATTAACCCCTGCTCGATTCTTTTTATTTTAAAATTCTTTATTTCTCATACTCATTTTCAACCACACATTCACACAATAAAATATTTTACACATAAAATCAATTTTTTTCTACTTCTAACTACACATTCTCCCAAAAAATCACTATTCAAAATATAAATTTTCCTTGATTTCTCTTTATAATGACCATCAAGCAGTGGCTAAATAGTATTATTTGTTAAAAGAATTTTTTTTCGATTATAATTTATTTAACGTCCCAAACCAATTGCACAAGCTTCATGATAGTTATGGCTATAAATGAATCGGATCTACCAATATATAATCCAATCCAATTTGATTCGATCTGATCTGATAAGATAGAATATTCAATTCAATCTGATCCGATAACCCAATGGATATTTTATTGTTAAATTCATATTCGTTTTGCTATATTATTGGATATCCGATCTGAAATTAAAGAAATTAAGAAAACAAAATCAATATTGAAATTATTTTTTTATATTTTTTCCAATTTTTTAATTCTTAAACGAATTTTATAATTATAATTTTTTCAATTTTTAACTTCTAGTCAATTAGATTGAAAGCACAAAAAGGTACTTACTCATTTATTGACTCACTTATTTATAGAGCTGTAGAGGTTCGTAAAACAATATTTCTTTCGATGTGGAATAATAATCTATTTGGTTTGGTTATAGTACATTATACATTTGATTTGGTTGTAGATTATTGTACATTTGATTTGATTGTAGTGTATTGTACTATTATATAAATAATTATTTATATTTTATTAAATTAATAATTTTTCTTGTCTTTTACTAATTAATAAAAATTGAAAACTCTCCAAATATTTCAATTAGTACTATTATACTATATTTTATTTATCGAATATATTTATTTTGTTAAGCTCTTAAAACTGCATTTTATACTATAATTTGTATGTATTATATTTATTAAAAATATAACTAATTTTATTTAAAATAATATTAAAATAAGAAAATATTTTTTTACATTTTTTACGTCTAGACTCGCCTAGCCCAAAACCTCCAAGTCTCACCACACATTACGCATTTCGGAACACTCTGTACACGTAGATTGACTTTCTTATTTTCATTATATTTTGAATTTGAATTTTTTATTCTTAAATTTTTTATTTTCTCATTTAAATATTTTAGTGACAAATAACATGCCATAAAAAATATTCAACCGACTCAACTATTTATAACAAATCGGATCGGGTTGTTATCGAATCGGATTAACCTATATCCATATTTGATATATTTAGTTAACGGATTAGAAATTTGATCGATTGCCAAACTGAAACTCTAAATCTATCTCCCATTAATTTCATCGAATTTGGATCAAAATCCAATTCATTAACCGACATATTTATAGCGCAGTTGCCGGTCAAATTGGCCGCATGGGGACGCACTCTTAAGAATACTGGGGCTAAGAAGTCCAAAATTCAGAGCCCATAATCAGTTAATATTGGACCCACCATGGCATTTAGGTCGGTCCAAAAGAGATTGACGTAAATAACACTAAATTGAGCAATATACTGCTTCAGGTTCTATTTCGCAGAATTCTTGAAAAGACGAAAAGCTACCATTTGAGCCGAATGCAAAATGATTTTATAACTTTACAGCATAAAATTAGTTAATTAACGAACACAATTATTTGTCCAAATATGTTTTGAGCATGTTTGAATGGATTGAGCACGTTAATGTTTGGGACTCCAATTTTCAACGGTAAAAGGCTTTTCCTTGGTTAAATCTACGTCCATGTTTGACCCCAATTTCTTAAAATCCAATGAGAAAGTCAAGAACAGGCTCCTTGGTGGAATGTTTAGGCAATCCATCTTAATTGACCAAATTGGTACGATGGTTGTAACATGGAAAGACCATGATAAACACGACTTATTTATACTAGGAATTACGACGACCCCTGTATATGACTTACTATCCATTCCGATGTTCATCCGTGGAGAAAAAAAATGTAAATAAAAGCAAGGCAAGAATGGAGCTCGAGATTCAATCTCACTCAAATCGATAAGAAGTTATAGTAGTGGAATATGAGTCAGTTTTTTCCACAAAATTGTTTTCTACCATACATTTTATAGGATCCACAATTTTTATTAACTTTTAAAATCATACATTTTATCAACTTTTATCTAAATCTTCTAAAAAATCTAAATTTTTTCTATACAATATATGGGCTAAAAAATAA
>CAIGRP010066414.1:0-30122 GCA_903798385.1 Fraxinus cuspidata | reverse complement strand
TGCAAAAATCATGTCTTTCATGAATACATCAAAAACATTAATGTTAGAATACTTTTCATTAGAGATATTATATCACAAGAAGTTGTAAGACTTGAAAAAATACATACATAATATAATCCCTCAGACATGAGCACTAATGTGCTACTAGTGATAAAGTTTGGAAGTTGCAAAAATCTTCTAAACATCGGTGGAGGTAAGTAATTTCAATTTTATCGGTCTTCCACTTTTGAATTATCAATAATGTGTAATAATTTTTCTTTGTTGATCTTTTGATATCAAGGTGGATATTTGTTAGGCAAATTGTTGTCAAACGACCTCCTCGAGCTATGATGTTAGTCACTATTTATTCAATCAGTATCGACCAATGACTGAAGTGATATATCGACACCACAAATGTAATGACTTAAACCTACAACCTACTTGGGTCATTTGAAGTAGCATAATCTAATTATAGCTAATCATGGCTCGATTCATAATTCCTTCGGATGGCTTTTTGGTATGTAGCCCATTTATTCATTACTTATTATATTCTTGGGCCTAATCACTATTTACCCTAAAGCCCACCTACTACTCTACATATGCTTGCCCTTGTTTCGTGTTGGCTGTGTATGGAACGTTATTGCTGTTCATTTCCTGTGAGAGATATTGGCTACGTCCTTTTGCTTTGTGCTTTCTTTGCAGTGTGTTCTTGTCTATCCTTTCTCCTAGCCTTTGTGGCTATTGTGTAGCTGCAATAACCTCTTACCCGTGTCCTTAGTGGACAAACTTGGGAATGGGTTGTGGTTTTGAGTTTGGCGACTTTGTGGTGTTGATTCGATATATACTAAGCTTGGAATTTTTGGTGATTGATTGTGCTCTCAACACAAAACAACCACTTATTTTCCCAACATTTGTCCTAATTAAGCACAAAATTTGTCTCCTCACATTTTTTCAACACCAGTATGTAGATCCAAAAAATAAAAAAAAATCTTCCATGAGTACTTCGAAAATGTTTTTCATCATAATTAAGAAGTTAGTCATCATACATTACTGCAATGTGGAGGGTGCATTGCAAATGGTGAATGACATTTTTTGAAAGTAAAAGTGTCGAATGGGCGAGTCAAGGTGGTCTTTATTAATCTTGTGGGGGCTGTGGGAGTATGGTTGTAGCGTGAGTACCCATCAAGAAAACAGCAGTAGAAGTACTCCTTAATCATTTGGTTAATAAAAGATAGTGAGAACTAGTCTTTTCTAGTAGCATTGTTCAGCATATGGTAGTCAATACACATCATCCATCGTTTGATTGTTCTGGTAGGAATCAATTCATTGTTATCATTTTCCACAACCGTGATTTATCCCTTCTTTGGTACTATATGAACTGGATTTGTCAACAAGCTATCTATGACATGATAAATAATTACACCTAACCAATTCAGAACTTCGTATTTTACCATGTCCTTCAATTTCGGGTTCAATCTACATCAACTCACAATATAAGACTTGTATTCATCCTTCCTAAATATTTTGTGTAAGCACATAGATGGAATAGGGCCTTTGATGTTAGTAATAGACCATCCAAAAGAAAATTTACGTTCTTTGGCATCCTAAGAAATTTATCATCCAGCACCTTAGCTAAGTTACTGGATATATTCACTGGCATTGTAGAATATTCAATTAAACAGTCATAATGAAGATGTTATGGTAGTTTGTTCATCTCAAGTGCAGGTAGTTTCTGAATAAATTGTAGAGATTATGATGGATATACCCCAAGCTCCTTAAAGTATAGCCTCCATTTTGGATAAATATGAGATGAAGACTCCGAATGATGTGCAAATTCCTCAATGGAGTTAGAGTGTACAATGTAACCTTCAATAGGCTTTGAAGGACGTTTTATTGAAAACATGTTGGCTACCAAGTTGTCAATAGTGTCAACTGGAAGCATATGTATGATTCAATGTCTAAGAATGACATGAAGTAAGTGGAATGTTCAGGTCCTCTTCCATAACTTTTTGACCTCAATATGATATCATCAATAAATCCCTTTAGGTACTTGATTGACATATTTGCCACTTGAAGTGACACTGTAGTATGTTTCGCTTCTCTTATTCCTAGTTTCTTGAAAATAGAAAGGACGCAATTTATTTTTGCACCAAAATCACAAAAAATTCTATCAAAAGTAAATTTATGAATGGACGTGCATGGTATACTAAAACTTTATGTGACTTTTAACTTAAGAAGTAATTTATTTTGGAGAGTTGTTTTGCACTCTTTCTCAAGCACGACCGTCACATTCTTCCTCAGTTTCCTTTTGTTGGACAATATTTCCTTCATTAATTTGGCGTAGCGAGACATTTGTGTTAAGGCATCTACGAAATTTATATTGATTTGTAGCATCTTAAATATCTTTACAACTTTGCAAATTGCTTATCTAGCTTTGCGACCTTTCTAGAAACGGGATGTAAGACACATATATTTGTTGATATTATTGTTAAATCATATTTTATAAGTGGACTGATTATTGGGTCTATATCGTGATCAATTGGAATTGAAAATGAATGTGACTTTGAGTTTTACCCATGCTCATGCCCATGCGATCGCATGGCATCGGCCTATGACACTCGAGGCTAAAAGCCTATTACCATGCGATTGCATGGACATTAGGCTGGTTTCCAGGTTTGAAATTTGGTGGCTTTTAGATGAAAAGTTCCATCTTTTCATAAGAATTGGAACCATTTCGAAATGTGTTGATTGAAAACTATAAATATGTGATAGTTTCCATATCAAAATACAATTTTACATACAATCATCCCATTTAAATTAAAGAGAGATTATCAAATTCCTTTACATATTAATTTCAAAGTTTTCACTTGTAAATATTGAAGAAACACATGGGCTTTTGTATTCTTCATAACGCTTGATTAATCCTTCGAAGTATTTTCCATTTGAATAATTAAAAGTACTTGGAGAGGAGATAAATATCGTTTGAGAACAACATTTACTACGTGTTCAAGTCTTGCCGCTTATTCTATTTTTTGGTGTTTCCATATTCATTCTAATATTCTTTCCATTGTTGTTATTTTCAAAAATCTCAAATGATATTCCTACTACGATGGAGACAGAAACTACACTTGCAACCATCAAGTTAATGAACTAAGAC
Organism: Fraxinus cuspidata; assembly: GCA_903798385.1. NCBI lineage: Eukaryota > Viridiplantae > Streptophyta > Magnoliopsida > Lamiales > Oleaceae > Fraxinus > Fraxinus cuspidata. The sequence goes on along the minus strand of CAIGRP010066414.1, from coordinate 26,986 downwards.
TCGGTTCTTTTGGATAGGTTTGATGGAACAAACTTCACTCGGTGGCAAGACAAACTCAACTTCCTTCTAACAATCTTGAAGATCTTCTATGTACTTGATCCAAGTTCGGAACCAATTGCTAAAACAACAAATGAAGATTCTGAAGAAGTACGGGCCAAGAGAAAGAAAAGACAAGATGAAACTAATTTGTTGCGATTACATTCTTAATGCCCTTTCCATCCTTTATACAATCTCTGTACCAACACAGGTTTGGCAAAGGAAATTTGGGAAACACTTGAAACAAATACAAAGTCGAGGAGGAACGTACCAATAAGTTTTAAATTTCAAAATACTTTGACTCTAAAATGTTAGATAACATTCCCTTGTTGCCTCAAGTACATGAACTTCAAGTGATTTCAATAAATTGAAGGTAGTGAAAATCGAACTTTCCGAATCATTTCAAGTAGGAGCAACTATTGCTAAATTGCCTCCAATTTGGAAAGGTTATAGGAAGAAGATTTTTCACAGCTACGAAAATTTTTCTTTGAAACATATAAAAAAAATCTTCACATAGAGAGAAACAAGAGCATGAGATAAGATCGAAAGTTCGTGTCATGGCTCCTTGAAAGTCAATGCCATGTACAATGTTGATCATTCCAACAAATACAAAAAGAAAGGGAAGACTCTTGTTACTAAAAATGATTAAGGGAAGTTCAGAAACAAGTCCAAAGGACCTTGCTATGTTTGTGAAAAATCGGGACACTATGTAAGAGATTGCAAGCATAAAAAAAAAACCGAAGAATGATGGAAAGGTGAAATCCGTAGAAGAGATTATTGCTACGGTAAACGAAATCATTGCAATCCAAAGCAAAGTTCTGGGATGGTGGTATGCCACATGTGCTACAATTCATGTTTGTTATGATAAATCTCTTTTCAAAACTTATCATGACATTGTTGATGGACAAGAAATTCAAATGGGAAATGCAGGATGCTCTAAGGTGATTGACAAAGGTAACATTGAAATCATCTGTACTTTGAGAAAGAAGATTACTTTGACCAATATTATTCATGTACCAAAAATGAATAGAAACTTAGCAAGTAGGGTTCTCTTGGGAAAACTGGGAATAAATCTGTAATTGAGTTGGGTAAACTTATAATAACTTGAAACGAGTATTTTATTTGTAAAGGCTATTCTAATGATGGATTTGTCAAGTTATGTATTGTTGATGATGATTCTAACAATAATAACAAATATTTTGCTAATATGAATGACTCATTTACTCTATAGCATGGTAGATAAGCATACATAAGTACTAGCACTATGAAAAGAATGGTTGAAAGTGGATTACTTTCATGTGAACTTGATAACTTAGATAAATGTGAAACTTTCACTAAATCTAATATGATTAAAAATCCATTCATAGAAAGATCACCAACTCTACTTGAACTTGTACATTCTGATATTTTTGAATTAAATGACATGCTAATAAGAGGATGTAATAAATATTTCATTACATTCATTGATGATTGTTCTAGGTATACTTATGTTTATATATTAGAACATAAAGATGAAGCATTTAATACATTTAAGGTATATAAAGCAGAAGTTAAAAAATCAATTAGGAAGAAAAATAAAGACTCTTAAAAGTGATAGAGGTGGAGAATATTTTTCAATTGAATTCAATGTATTTTGTGAACAAAATGGCATCATACACCTATGTTCTGCTTTATGTATATCTTAACAAAATGGTTTAGCAGAAAGAATAATAGAACACTCTTAGAAATGATTAATGCCATGTTATTAAATGTTGAATTACCTTTTAATTTATAGGGATGGAACTTTACTCAATGCTTGTCATATAGTAAATAGAATTCCTTTGAAAAAGAATAAGATTTCTTCGTTTGAGATATAGAAAGGTAGGAAACCAGATATAAGTTATTTCAAAGCTTGGGGGTGTTTTCCTTATTGCGGGAATGTTGATCTTAAGAAAACCAAATACGCCCTATAGGTATAAAATGTACATTTGTGATACACTTCAAATATCAAGGCCTATAGATATTAAATTTAAAATTTAATGTCATAATAGAATCAAGAGATGTGGAATTCTTCGAAAATATATTGAAAACAAGAAACTCTCAAAATGAAACTCGTGTAGACATTCTCACGTCTAGAAAATCACAAGTGGAAACATATATGAGATATGTTGAACTATCAAGTGAACTTTGAAGAAGCAAGAGAGTTAGAAAAGAAAGGATTTAGGATAGAACGAAATAGATACCTTACTTATTTTTCTCTACTTAGTCGAGGGAGATAGGAAGGATGTTATAAGAACAATTCATTTTGTTCTTCAAGTTGAAAGTGATTATAAGACTTATAAAGAATTAATATCTTCTAGAGATTGTATATTTTGGAAAGATGCAATAAATGATGAAATAGATTTTATTATATCTAAAAACACTTGAAAATTTGTCGATTTACCAAAATGATCTAAATCCATTGGTTGTAAATGGGTGTTTAGAAGGAAATATAATTTTGATAGTACACTCAATACCTTTAATGTTAGATTAGTAGCTAAAGGATATCGATAAAAGGAAGAAATCTACTATTTTGACACATATGCACCTGTAGCTAGGATAACATCGACAAGGATTTTGTTTGCATTAGCATTAATGTTCGATTTACATGTTCATCAAATGGATGTCAAAACAGTATCCCTAAATGGGGCTCTCGAGGAGGAGGTCTATATGAAATAATCAGAAGGGTTTGTACTACCATAAAATGAACATAAAATATGCAAGTTAGTTAAGTCCTTACATGGATTAAAATAAGCACCTAAAAAGCGGCGTGAGAAATTTGATTATACAAGTATGTCAAACGGTTTTATTCATAATTCAATAGATAAATGTGTTATATATTAAAGTATGTGATAATATTATTATGTTTGTATGACTTTATGTGGATATGTTAATCATTACTAATGACATGAAAGAGATTAAAGAAACAAAGAGATTTATATCCTCCACATTCAAAATGAAGGATCTTAGACAAGTGGACATTATCTTTGGTATTAAAGTTAAGAAGGATAGTGTGTTATTCATTAAGCCAATCACATTATGTTGAGAATGTGATAAATAAATTCAAATATTTGAAAATTAAGGAGACAAATACAAAAAATATGCAACCGCAATTGGAAGTCTTATGTATGCGGTACAATGTACAAGATTGGATGTTGCATTTGCCATGAGTAAACTAAGCATGTTTACTATCAGTCCAAGTTCTGAACATTGGAAGGTCGTAGCAAGGGTTCTTGATTACTTTAAGAAAACCAAAAACCTTGGATTACAGTGTACAAAGTTCCCAACTATCCTTGCAAGATATACCGATGCTAGTTGATATCGAGTACGAGAGATAACAAGTCTACTTTAGGCTGTGTATTTACTCTTAGAGGAGGTGTAGTTTCTTGAAAGTCTAAGAAACAAACATGCATTATACACTCAACAATGGAGTTGGAGTTTGTAGCATTGGCCAAAACATGAAAAATAGGCTGAGTGGCTAAGGGGATCTTTTATATGAAATTCCTTTGGATGCAAATGATATTTCTTCAATACCTATCTTGTATGATAGTCAAGCCACTTTAGCATAAGCATATATAATGAAAAGTATAGACATAGGAGTCTAAGACATGAATATGTGAGAATATTAATCAAGCATGGAATAATTTCTCTTACACATGTTAACTTTAGTGAGAACTTAACTGATCTATTAACTAAACCTCTTGCAAGAGTAAGATCAACATCAAGAAGGATGATTGAAACTCCTTGATTAAAAGTCTACCAATGATGGCAACCCTATTGAAATATGCTAAATATGTATATCTTGGTACAAATGGTAATAACAAGTCATTCGATAAGTGGATAAGTTTCAGCATTTTGAACTTATTTTATTCCATTTCCTTGATAAATAGTGTTGGTTATTACGGTTGGAGGTGATGGTTTTCCATATCAAAATATATTTTTACATACAATCATCCCATATAATCAAAGAGAGATTCTCAAATCCCTTTACATATTTATTAAAAGTTTTCACTAGTTCATATTGAAGAAACACTTGTGTTTTGGCACTTCACAAGGCTTGATTAATCATTCGAACTATTTGCCATTTGAATCCTTAAAAGCTTTTGGAGATATCATTTGAGGACAACATTTACTACACGTTCAAGTCTTGCCATTTATTCCATTTTTTGGTGTTTCCATCTTCATTATACTTTCCTCTCCATTTTTATTGTTTGCAACAATATTTTAATTACTACCAGTGCATTTTCTTTTGGAATGTCTTCATCCTTTTCAAAACTACCCTCTTCCAAATATGTAGATTGCTCTTCCTGTTGAAATTCGAGATGAACACGTGTTTATCCTTTAACACTATCTTTTACATGTATTTCTAGTAGCTCGACACCACTTCTTGTTGTTAATTGTTATAGCATGTACTTTCTCATTTGAATTAGTCTATGTATTGCTAGGGAAGAAACCACATGGATTTATTGACATTTTTAAGGCTATCAATCCTGTTTAAGTTTCCAACTTCTTAACAGATTCTTGTTAACTGAGAAAGTTGGTCTTGAACTTTTGGATGTATTCGTCAGTCTTTGCATATATTGAGCGGAATCCCCTCAATCATGGCTTTCTTTCTTATTGAACTCCTATTTGATTTCCAATATTCTTATTGTTCGACTAATTCTTCTGGCCATAGTAGCTACGACTACAACATGCATTGCTACAGTGCAGCTGTAGAAAAAAGCTAAAAATGTTGTTTAAATTTACTTGAGCTGCAGTTCTCTATGATTTTCCTCAAACCCTTGATTTAGAATTGTGCTTGTAAGACATTATTTGAACCCCATTTTGAATTTCGACATGTTTATTAAATAGACATTTGATATTGATACTTTTGTTGTCATAAGTCTACGTTTTGTTGTACTTGTTTTTAGCTTTATGTTATATGTTTAAAGTCTAGCAAACTATGGTCCAATATAGTACTAGATATACTTCCCAACAAAGTGAGTGGTAGTAGGTTTACTTATCTCTAGCTTTATGTTATATATTTAAAGTCTACCAAAGTATGGATCAATATAGTACTAGATATGCTGTCAAACAAAGTGAGTGGTAGTAGGTAGAAAGTTATGGATTGAAGTATGGCTTTATATATGTATGGCTCCACCCGTTTTTGATCATTTAGTCTATGAAAATCTAAGTTCTCCTTCCTCTTTGTTTTCATATTCTATCAGTGGTATCAGAGCCCTCTAGCCTTAGAACACACTGAGGTAGAAACCTGAGAGAAAACTAGTAAGAAACCTTCAGTAAAATCAGCCTAGTGACTAGTGAGTGTAAGTAATGGCTTCTAGTGGTTTCACGGCCCCCATTACCTTCAATATTTACAAGAAAAACTATAACTTCTGGGCTGTAAAGATGAAGGCATACTTGAAAGCCTACGATCTACGGGAAATCACAGAAACTGGAGCTGAACCTCCACCACTGAGAGCAAATCCCACTATTGCACAGCTGAAGCAACATAGTGATGAGGTAGCAAAGAAGTTTAATGCCCTTTTCTGTATTCAATCTGCTGTCTCAGATGCAATTTTCACAAGGATCATAACCTGTGAAACTGCAAAGGAAGCCTAGGATAGATTAATGGAAGAATTTTGAGATAATGAGAGGACAAGACAGATGCAAGTATTGAATCTGAGAAGGGAGTTTGAAACTCTGAAAATGAAAGAGTCAGAAACTGTCAAATAATTTTCTGATAGGTTGATGAAAGTGGTGAATTAAATCAGGTTGCTAAGTGATGATTTTCCAGATTAAAAAATGGTAGTAGAGAAGGTCTTGATTAGCTTAACTGAAAAGTTCGAAGCCAAGATCTCCTCACTCGAGAATTCCAGGGATCTGTCCATTATATCCTTATCTGAGCTTGTCAATGCTCTTCAAGCCACATAGAAGATGAGGTTTATAAGATAGGAAGAACATGTTGAATGAGCCTAATTCGTTAAGGGAAAACACATAGCTCAAACGAGCTATGGTGTGAAGAAATCATCTAATGAGAAAAAAGAGGTTGAGAACAACGAAAGTGCTGGTGAAGGAAGGAAGTATCCACCATGTCCACATTGCAAGAGGAAAGGACACTCACCTAAATGGTGTTGGTTTAGGCTAGGAGTACAATGCAGGGCTTGTAAGCAATTTGGACACATTGAAAATGTTTGTAAAAACCAAAAGAAGAAGCAGGAAACTCAGCAGGCACAGGTAGCAAAGAATCATCAACATGAAGAACATTTGTTCACAACAATGAATCATAAAGCCTGCAGCAATGCTGAAGCCCGATTTTTAGATAGTGGATGCACTCATCATATGAACTCCAACCCCAGTATCTTTGTGTTAAGTTAAATGAAGCATACATATTAAAATTTAAATGGAGAGTTTGTTGAAGTAAAAGGAGTTGGTGGAATTTCAGTGCAGACCTCATCAAGTACTAAGTATATTTCTGATGTTCTTTATGTGCCTAACATTGATCAAAATTTAATTAGTTTTGGTCAATTAATTGAGAAAGACTACACACTAATTTTTAAAGATAACAGATGCACCATAATTGATCCACAAAATTAGGAAGTGATGACTATTGGAATGAGGTATAGAAGTTTTTCTTTAGAGTGGAAAAATATGAATGATCAGGCACTTATAGGCACTGTAATTGAATCCTCTTTATGGCATAAATGATTTGGACATGCTAATTATACATTACTAAAAAATATGCATGAATTTGAACTTGTTGAAAACACGCCTAAATCAGTAGTGATGATTGTGTGTGTGATGTATGTCAATTTGGAAAGCAAACAAGATTGTCATTTCCTAAAAATCAAGCAAAGAGGGCAACCAAAAAACTTGAACTAGTATACTCAAACGTCCGTGGACCAATGAGAACACCAACACTGAATGGCAGTAAGTATTTTGTCCTTTTCATAGATGACATGTCAAGAATGTGTTGGGTGTACTTCTTGAAAATGAAATCTGAGGTAACCAGTATGTTTCAGAAGTTTAAAAGTTTGGTGGAAAATGAGAGTGACCGCAAAACAAAGGCCATCAGATCAGACAATGGAACAGAGTATTGTTGCAGCCAATTTGATATATTTTGTAAAGACATGAGGATAAAACATTAGCTAATAGTCTCTTATTCTCCCCAACAGAATGGTGTTTGTGAAAGGAAGAACAGAACCGTTATCGAGATGGCAAGATGTTTGATGCTTGAGAAGAAGGTTCCAAATGAACTTTGGGCAGAGGTAGTGAATACAACAGTTTATTTACTCAACAGACAGCCTACAAAATTCTTGGACAAGAAGACTCCTTTTGAAGCTTGGTATGGAGAAAAACCAGATGTCTCTCATTTGAAAATATTTGGGAGTACTTATTTCACACACATCCCTGATGTAAAGTTTGAGTCAAAAGGCAGATATAAGAGTTCTAGTTAGCTATTGTAACAATGCCAAAGGATATAGTGTACAAGCCTCAAAGCAAGAAGGTGAGATCCAGCAGGGATATCAAAGTTGATGATGAGTTTTCATGGAATTAGGAATCAACTGCAGACAACCAACTTCAGATTCTAAAAACAATTCTTTAGACAAATGATGCTAATGTTAATGAAGAAGAAGTTATATCAGATAGTAATTCAGATTCTGAGAATGCTGTACTGAGAATACGACCACTTGCAAATATCTATGCCAGATGTAATTCAGTCGATTTGGAGCCTTCAAATTTTGCTGAAGCAACACACTCAAGAGGTTGTATGGTTGCAATGAAGGAGGAGTTAAAAATGATTGAAAAGAATGGGACTTGGTTACTGGTTGACAGACCAAAAGATAAACATGTAATTTGAGTGAAATTGGTATACAAAATAAAGCTGAATCTAGATAGTTCTGTAAATAAGCTTAAAGCTAGGCTGGTAGTGAAAGATTATGCCCAAGAATATGGTATAGATTTCACTAAAACATTTGCTCCAATAGCTAGGTATGAAACCATCTGATTGCTGTTTGCTATAGCAGTACACAGAGGCTGGAAGATATAGCAATTGGATGTTAAGTCAGTATTTCAGAATGGACACTTGGAGGAAGAAATTTTCATTGAATAGCCTGAAGGTTTCCAAGTTGCAGAAAATGAGGGAAAAACATATTTGCTAAAGAAGGCTTTGGATGGACTTAAACAGGCTCCAAGAGCTTGGTACAACAGGATTGATGAACACTCGTGCTTTCTTGGCTTCTTGAGAAGCATGAATGAACATACCTTGTACATAAAGCATGAGGGAAAAGAGATGATCAGCATCTCATTGTATGTTGATGATCTCTTGATTACTGGTAGCAGCTATGCAATGATTAAAAAGGTGAAAGATGAACTGAAAATGGTGTTTGAGATGACAGACTTGGGGAAGATGCATTATTTTCTTGGCATGGAAATATTCCAACCTCAAAATGGTATATTTGTTTGCCAAAGGAAATACATTAGAGAGATGTTAAAGAATTTCAATATGGAGAATTGCAAGCCAGTAAGTACTCTTCTAGCTCTGAACTTGAAGCTGATGAAAAATGATGGAACCAAGAAAATTGATGAGAAGGTATATAGAAGTATAGTTGGATGCCTGCTATACTTGACCTCCACTAGACCTGATATTACATTTGCAGCCAACATTCTATCCATATTTAGACAAGAACCAAGTGAACTTCATTTCCAGTCAGGAAAGAGGGTGCTGAGATATGCAAAAGGTACTGAGGAGTTGGGAATTTGGTTCAAGAGATCAGAAAGGTTGCTTCTACCTAGGTTTACAGATAGTGATTGGGCTAGTTCAATTGATGACATGAAAGGCCCCTTTGGTTGTGTGTTTTATACTGGATCAAGTATTGTGTGCTGGAATTCTATAAAGCAGAAGACCCTAGCTCAGTTTACTGCAAAGGTAGAGTATATAACAGCTTCAGAGGCCACAAATCAAGCCACATGGTTAAGGAAAATCTTGGAGGATCTTAACCACAAGCAAGAGGAAGCCACAACCATTTATTATGATAATCAGTTAGCAGTGGCAATGGTGAAGAATCCGATATTTCATGGAAGAACAAAGCACATAAAATCAAGTATCATTCAATAAGATATGCTCAAGTTAGGAAAGAAGTGGAGCTGATGCACTGTAATACTGAGGACCAATATGCTGATATTTTTACTAAGTCTTTGTCTAAGAGAATATTTGAAACATTGAGGAGATACCTTGGTGTTTCGAACAAAAGTCTCAATGAGGAGTATTAACATTTGAAATTGATACTTTTGTTGTCATAAGTCTATGTTTTGTTGTACTTATTTCTAGCTTTATGTTATATGTTTAAAGTCTAGCAAACTATGGTCCAATATGGTACTAGATATGATGTCCTACAAAGTGAGTGGTAGTAGGTAGAAAGTTATGGATTGAAGTATGACTTTGTATATGTATGGCTCCAGCCAGTTTTTGATCATTCAGTCTATGAAAATATAAGTTCTCATTCCTCTTTATATTAATATTCTATCATTCTCTACTTAAGTAAGAATATCTGCCTAAAAATCTCCCCTCTCGATTTTCTCGTTTTAGCAAAGAAATTCTTGCTCAAACAAGAACACTTATCCAAGCGTACACATCAACTCTCTTTTTTCTCCTCGAGCCTTTATGTCTTGGTACATTAGCCCTTATATTTTTACTTCAAAACATTGACACCTTCTCATTTTATCTTCCAACTTCATCAACGTATATCAAGCTCAGGAATTTCTTCCTAAAACACAAAAAATACTATAATCAATAATAATCAACTCAAAATACTCCATATAATTATCCAAAATTCTTCGTCTAATTAAGTTATAAAATTATCTAGACTTATATATGAATAAAACAACTAGCTAGAGCATTTTTCAAATATATAGTTACTATTTAAATTAATTAACCTAGAACCAAAAAAATGAGGACAATAAGTACTTTAACATTTTCAAAAAAAATCACAAAGAGGTTACTTGAATTTTCATGTTACACGTTTGAAATGTGATCCAAATTCATTTGGTATTGATGGATTGGTTGAAAGAGGTCAGCATATAAACGAAGGATTTTGGAGTAGAGTCTAGCGCCTGGGCCACTATTCGGAGGCATGGACGCCAATCGAGTGTGAAAATTGGATTTAATTTAAAGATTCGGCGCTTGAGCGCTAAGCTGAAGCGTCGTTTACCACTCGCTTATTGCGAACTTTGGCATTCGAGCGCCTCGCGTTACTCGCTGGGCGCGACGCTGCAGCTCGAACGCCGCTATTATTCGGCCTAAGGTATATTCGTGACTTAGACTGATTTTAGGACTCCCATTCTACCCAAAACACTATAATCAAGTCTTGACATTTACTATATAAATAGTTGGCTCTTATTTTGATAGAGAACAAGTTGAAAACACAAAATCATTATACTTTTTCATTCATTTATAGAATTTACCTCCTCTACCCATGGTGTTTCAAATCTTGTGTTTGTGATTGTTTACTTTCTATTGCCATATTACTCTCCTTTCTTGAGTCTAATAAGTAATATCAAAGTAATTTTGTATCCCTTTATTTGTAACAAGGGATATCAGAGCGAGGTTCGATCAACTATGTTGGAATTTTGATTTTTTGTGATGACAACCATGAAGTATGACATTCCATTTTTAGATCGCAACACTAGATTTTCGTTATGGCAGATGAAGATGTGAGCAATGCTCGCTAAAATAGATTTTGATGATTTTTTGTTGGGATTTGACAAGATGCCTCAACTTAGACGTTGGAAAAAAAGCAGCATAGAGATCGAAAGACTCTATCCCAAATTTATCTTCATGTTTCAAATCAGATTCTTCAAGATATTCTTAAGGAGAAAAGTGACCCTGTGTTGTGGTTGAAATTGGAGCAATTTTACTTGACAAAGACTTGATTAGTAAGTTATACCAGAAACAACACTTTTATTCCCACCGCATGTGTGAAGGTACATCGCTTGAGGATCACTTGACCATTTTAAAGGAAATTGTGGCGAATTGAGAAACTTTGGAGGTTAAATATGATAAGGAAGATCAGTGATTGCTTTTATTGTGTTCGTTACCCACTTCATATATGTCTTTTAGAGATACGCTCTTATACAGTTGTGATACTCTCACCATTGAAGAAGTATATAATGTTATGTTTTCAAATGAGAAGATGAAGCATCTTGTTGGATTTGAAGCTCATGAAGAAGGTCTTGTTGTTCATGGTGGTAATATAAGGGACAAGTCAAAGTCCAATTCCTACATTAAAAATTTGTAATTACTGCAAGAAAAAGGGGTACATTAAGAAGAATTGATATGAGTTGCAGAACAGGGAAAAATTAGTTGTTGCAAATCAGAATGGAAAACAACTAAAAATTCAGATGAAGCCAGCGATGCAAAAGATTATTACAATGATGGAGAACTTTTGGTTATTTTTTACGATGACTCCAAGCCCAACGAAGATTGAATTCTTGATAGAGTTTGCACTTTTTATATGTGTCCTAATCGAGATTCATTTTTAAAATATAAAACAATTTCAAAAGGTGTTGTAGTAATGATAAATAGTGCTCATCGTAAGATAGCTGGTATTGGAAGGGTCATAATTAAGATATTCGATGGGATTGTTAGGACACTTCACGATGTGAGACATGATACATATTTTAAGAGAAATCTTATCTCCTTGAATACTCTTAATTCAAAAGGGTACAAATACACTGGTGAATGTGGAGTCTTGAAGGTTAGTAAAGGTGCCCGTGTGGTGATTAAAGGGAAGAAAATGTCCCAGATATATGTCTAGTAAGATTCTACAGAATCTTTGGATACCAATTAGTATAAATTAGGCACTCGAGTGGATTTTAAGTTTGGCACAGTACTGTTGGAGCTTTGTTTAGGGTCTATATTAAAGATTACATTCAAGTTGAGCTCAGAAATTATGGGTAACCAGCAGTGCCACAATATTCAATTAGTAGGGACATACCCAAGTAAGATACTAGGCCTCCAAAAAGGTATGGGAAAGTTGGTTTAGTTGCTTATACTTTAAATGAAGTTGAAGTTAATGAATTTAGCAAAGAACCTTCTACGGAAATAGTTAATTGTGCTGATTTTGTTCTAGGATATGTTTCTGCCTTATTCGGTAATTATTGAGTTATTTGTGATCTTGTTGCTCGTGGTAATAATTCGAGCAACTTTGGCACCCAAGGTAATCTTACTGAACAGTTCTTGAATTTAATTAATATTCAGTTATTAAGCTAGTCCTAGTTGGGCTTTGTAGAAAAGGTAGAGATTTTTTGTTGAAGAGTTAGGTTCTATTCCTTGCAGTGGAATTCGTATACGAGTGTTTTTTAAACTGCGTTAATTGTAGTGGAATTTGTGTCAAGGTGAAAACTTGTTAAAAATGTGATCTAAATTCACTTGGTATTGATGGATTGGTTGAAAGGGGTCTTGAAGAAATCAAAATATGAACCAAGGAATTTGAAGTACACCTGGGCGCCTAGTTGCTACTATCGGGCGCTTAGGCGCCAATCGAGTGTGAAAAATGGATTCAATTCATAGATACAGCTCTGAGTACCACATTAAAATGTCATATATCGTTCACTTATCTTAAGCCTTGGCCCTTGAGCGCTTCACACTGCTCCCTGGGCGCAAGGCTGCAACTCGAAAGTTGTTACTATTCGGCTCAAGTCCTGTTCGCAGTTTTGACGAACTTTGGGACGTCCATTTCACCTAAAACACTATTATTAGGGTTTGAAAAGTACTCTATATATATTTGACTCTTCATTATGATAGAGAGCAAGTTGGAGATACAAGATCATTGTCTTCTTTCATATATTGAATTCTCTTCCTCTACCCGTGGGGTTTTCACGTAAAATCTTATGTTCGTGATTGTTTACTTTCTATTGCCATATTACTCTTGTTTCTTAAATCTAACAAGTATAGGGTCAGAGACAAATAGGACCAGTGTAGGCATATGCCTATACTAAACTTTGGGCTCCAATCATTTATATATATATATCCTTTTGCCTTATGTACTTCTTCTTCAAGTTCTTCATTTTTGGGAATAGAGTTTAGCTTTTTGGCAATAAAGTATCTTTTCTTGGAATTAGATTGGTGAACATTTTTTCTTTTTCTATTTTTGGGTTTAAGTAACAAGCTTTTGGAGTTTAGCAAATGGTGGGGATGGATTGGGGGCAGTCTGCCACATCTTTTCTTTATATTGAGGCTTGTGAAATTTTTTGTGTAGAGGTTTTCTTGAGTCTATCTAACCTATTTATGAAGTAGGTGTGTTGTTATCTTTTTAAAATTTTGAGTTAGCTCAAATCACGCGTTTGAAAAAGGTCCATGCTGACGTTTTTTCGAATCTAACAAGCAGCAAAAATTTCGAACTGCCCACTGTTGTGCCTATAGAAAACCTCCTTAGACCCTTCACTTTTAAAGATGAAGTAGTGATGTGGGTTGATGATATTCTTCCATGGATGCAACCTAACATAACATTCCTCAAGGATCAAGCATTGTTCTCTGACAAAGAGGAGGCACAAAAGCTCAGAAGACGAGCTACACATTTTATTTTCCAAGATGATGTGCTATACAAACAAGGTTTCTCCCTACCCCTACTCTGATGCATAGGTGGTGAATAGGCTACCTACGTGCTCCAAGAACTTCATCAAGGGGTTTGTGGCAACCATACGGCTTTGGCACAGAAAGTGTTGAGGCGGTGATACTATTGACCTACATTGAAAAATGATGCATAGAAATTTGTTAGAAGGTGGTGACAATGTTAGCGCTTCTCGACAGTACAAAGACAATTCTCCTAGGAACTAAGTGTTGTTTCCAACCAAGGCCTTTCAACAAATGGGAGATTGATCCTATAGGACCCCCTACAGTGCAAGTTTTTCCATCATCGTCATTGATTATTTTATTAATTGGATTGAAGCTGAACCTCTGGCCAAAATTATAGAGGTAAACACTTCCAAGTTTTTATGGAAGAATGTTATATGCCGGTTCTGAATTTCCCACACAATTGTCTTAAATAATGGGTGGTAGTTCGATAACAAAAAGTTAAGGGACTTGTGTGAAGAGCTAGGGATCAAGAAACACTTTTCTACCCCCACCATCCTCAGGCAGATGGGTAGGTGGATGCTGTCAATAAGACCATCAAGTATACCCTCAAAAGAAAGTTGGATGCTTCCAAAAGGGTTTGAGGGGATGAGCTACTTCAAGTCTTATGGGCTATACAAACCACTAGTAGGACAGCCACACGAGAAACTTTTTTTTTCTATAGCTTATGAGGTAGAAGCCATGTACCTGATTGAAGTAGGTATACCTTTTCCTTGTCGTATACAGTTCAATGAAATATCCAATGATGAGATAATGATGTGAGAACTTGATTTTTTATGAAATGAGGAATGAATCCCTAGTAAACCAATGAAAGATGACCCGGTACTACAATTCTAAGGTCAAGAAGAAGCCTTTTCGTGTGAATGACTTTGTATTACGAAGAATATTCATATCCTCTAAAAAGTCAGGAGTGGGCACCCTTGGTCCTAACTTGGAGGGTCCCTAGCGCGTTAAAAAAGAGGTTCGACTTGGAACTTATATGATCGAAAGTTTGGATGGAAAGGCACAACCTCATTCCTGAAACGTAGAGCACCTAAGGAGGTACTACCACTAGAAGTTTAAATCCTTAGTAAGTGTACAATTTGTTTAATTCAATAAAAGTATACTTGTTAAAATCCCTGAAACAAAAAAAAGTACCTTCCAGCGACAAATGTCTCAAGAGAAGCCTCTGCTTGATGAGGCATCTACCAGACGAAAGCTCAGACACCTCAACGAAGAGATAGATCCCAAAAAAGACAACATCCTTATTCGCCAAGGTAGATAGTACATGCCCCCAAATGACAAAGGTCATGGATGAAGCTTCAACATGGATGAACCATTCAACTTCATGCTCAGGAAAGATAAAGCAAAAAAGTTAAGGAGGTACAAACTTCTAAAAGATCATTAAATATGGGGACTGAAGCCATTTACATCGAAAGAATAAAAAAGGAAGTGCAGAAGCCTAAGCTAAGCAATTGGGAGAGAGGGATTAATGCCAAAAAAGAGGATAATGGCTTGGGGGGCAACCAATTTAGAAGTCGCACTGTCCTCCCCTGTTTCATCATCTTCAAGTTTAATTACATGGCTACCATCCACTAGGGTCTAAAGCTCCACTTTCTCCAAAAATTTCGGCCTCAACTCTGAGGTGTTGAAAGCTTGGGAGTGCATTTCAATCAATTCCACAAATTCGGTGTATGCATATCTTCGCTAATACTTAGCAAATCGTTGATACTCCTCTGTTAGGTGAACATTGGCAATGTACTGCTTCACAACATCATTCCCAGCAGACTAGGCTTCCTTCATCGCTGCCTCCACCTCCTCCATCAGGCCAGAGACTTTGAAATCAAGCTCTCCCTCTTGCTGCTTTAAGGTAACATTCTTCTTATTGGACCTCTCCAAGGCCTCGCAACTATTTTCTAATGCTCGTCGGAAGTTTCCACCCGCTTGGTAAAAGAAGCCACAACACTTTGAAATAAGTGAACTTCTTTCTTCAAATTTTCAATTTCTGCTAAAATAGAGGCGAGCTTCATGACCTTCTTAGCTCACTGCTTTCTGGTAACCTCAGCTTCCAACTTGACTTTCTAGGCCTTCTCCTCCGCCTAAGATACCTTATTGGAAAACACCTTATTCTTTTTCTGAAGGATTTTTAAGAGAACTTCAGCCTCTATGGCAACCCCAAATGCTCTCCCTGCCTAGCTCACCATGGTGGCAAACATGTCCNAAATGCTCTCCCTGCCTAGCTCACCATGGTGGCAAACATGTCCATTGAGTCACTGATCTCCTCAAAGGTCTGCCACTTATCTGTCCATTACTTGTAAAATGTGGCGTTGTAGTCTGAATTTTCGGAGGAAGCATGGATAGAGCCTCTGGGGCCAGTTCGTCACTCATTTTAGCTTGGTGCCTCAAGCTGAATCTTCTCAATGAATAAATGGTCCTCCAAAGTCTCTAAAGGAGAAAGACGAGGTTTTAATTCCCAACGAAAAAGTAAATGACTTAATCAAGTCATTGATAGAACTAATTCTCATCGAGTTGCCATCACTCGAGGTCCTCCACCTCTTCAATGATTCTTGCCTTAAAGGTTCCACAAAATTTGACATTTTCTGCCTCTATTGCCGGCAACAATGGAGACCGCTATTAATATTTCTCTTGTTGGGACTTCGAAGCAAGATAGTAGACTTTAGGGACATCTTCCATTTTATTCTTTCCACTATCCTTTACAGGAGGTGCCCCCTCCTTCCCGACTAGCTTCCTTGCTGATCTTTTCGTGGACCAGGGAGTGGATAAAACGAGTTATAGATAGGGGCTTGAACCCTTTCATCTCTGAGTAGAGGTAGCAACAAGGATTGAGGTCATGTTTGGGATAGGATGCCTCCTCTTCTCGATGTAAAAGTTACAGAAGGTCAATACAAGTTACCTACTACAACAAATTAAAAGACTTCATACTAAGAGGTTACATCTTCGAACTATCAAGCAGAACTCCTCAAAAAATAGTTTTGAGTTAATCAAATGATCAAACTCCCGCTAAGATAGAGGATGAAGGTAGATGGGTCCCTATGGACACAAAGAATATTGACCCTTGGAATCCTTTATACCCCGGACCGTAGGTTGGAAGATGGATTAGAAGATGTGGAGGAGGCAATGTCCTTGCCTAAGAAAGTCTCATTCCATAAGAAATAGGTCCCCACTTGTTGGGCCCATGCATTGGGGACGAGTTGGACAGGTCCCAGCCCGTACGACTATAAAGAAAGGATGAATGGGGTAGACAAAGTTCCCCTTCTAAGGAAATTCGCTGACAGCAATGCACCTTGCCTAGGAAAGTTGGCTCACTCATCAGGAAATAAGGCTAGGAGTTTGATAATATAGGGAATGTAAAATTTCTCCTTTATATATATAAGGTGGCTGCGGTTACATTTTAAGGAATTTTGGATTTTCCGACCCACATCATAATCTACTACACTCTGACCAGCCCTAATGGCTTGGATAAGATCAGCAATATTGGTTATCATAACCCCTATCTCAAGGCTACGATACAAATATCTAAGTCCCCCCATCAGAAATTGGAGAAGCCATGAAATTCAAAATCAAAAGAAGTTGAAAATACTTAAGAAGTTCAACAACAAAATCATTGAAGAAGAGTGGCCGAAGTTCGTCCAAAATTGTTGCCTTTTATAGGCTGAGGTCATCAAAATCTGCCGTTGGATTAGGATCCTAACCATTCAATCGTCTATTTTAGATTCAATTTGAGTCATTCCTCATGTCATTTCTTCGTATTCTATGGCCCAGATCAGGGCATCAGCATCACACATGCCACCGCGCCTGTCTCACATGCAACATGCCTACAACAGTCATCACTACTCATTAAACGTTCCAACAGTTGTGTGTATGGAAAGTTGAACTTCTTCAGCTGTCTTTTCTTGAAAACGTACAAGACAACAAATTATTTAGGCGAAATAATTAAGGATGCCACGTGTTCCTAACGTTTTAAAAAACATGCTTCTTCAGAATCAATGCATTACAGCCTCATCAAATAGTAACCTCAGCCTCGACATCAATAGCTTCGGTAAGGCTTCAAACATTCAAAACCACTTCTGAGCAAACGGCTTCGGATAAAAGGACCTTACCTGGTGCTCCGCAACCTTTTCCAAAAAATAGAACTTCTTCGATAAGTACACAGCTACGAGCAATTCATGATGGTTCTAATTTTAAATTCTAACTATACTATAAATATTTATATTTAGACTTGGGGAACTATTGTGGTTAAAAATAACCATCCCAACAAAAAATTTTATTTTTATATAACTGAAGTCCATGCATAGACTTGGGAGACTATTGTTACATCTCGCCACCGTGACTTTTAGTGGAGACCACACTGTAGTCCACGTGAAGATATTGAGTCAGATCTAACAAAGTCAACAAAGATCCAACTGATCGAAGTAGAAGTCAAAGAAGAAGCTAATCCCCTTTATTCCGAAGCTCTTATTTGGTCGAAGCCCTCACTCTATCCGAAGCTCTTATTTGGCTGAAGCCCTCACTCTTCCATCCGAAGTTTCTTTTAGCCAAATCCCTTGATGTTTGTTAGAGGATCTGCAGACAATATTTATAAATAATTGATGTAACTCTTATTATAACAAATGTCAGGATTATAGGGTGTAGGACGGCTGACTCGTTGTCATTGTATTAAATACATAGCATACTAAATGATGTGATGTATTTATTGGATCCTTTGGGACTGACGGGGCTCGAACCCGCAACTTCCTCCTTGACAAGGTAGTGTTAGAATTTATTGTTTGTTGGCCCCATCAATCAAATTAAAAAAATGGATAATTCCTTGGGTCAGTCTATGACCCATGGATGCCAAGGCGTCGTTGGGGTGATCTCGTAGTTCCTACGGGATGGAGATGATGGGGTCGGTCCATGGAGGCTTCGGCCTACAGGATGAGGTCACGTGGTTCTTATCCAACGGTTAGTATGTTGGACATGACTCTATAATTAAGCAACTTTTGTAACATTTGTTTCTAATGCAACTCCTTACACTCAAAATCACATTCAACTTTCTTCGTTGCTTATTCCCTATTTATTTGCTTGAGTTCAGTTTGTTTTTATTTTAGTGGAGTTGTTTATGATTGTTTGTTTGTTTGCAATCATTTTTTATTATATTGACGGTGTTTGAACATTTTTGTCTCGCATCATAAAACATCTCACACGTCCCTTTTCCATCTGGATCTCCAAACAAAACGTGTTGGAATTTGCTTGTGTGGACGCGAGTAAGCCCGACATCTATTGTCCACGTAGTCATTACGGAAAATGGGGTCAACAATTTCTTGTCCATTATGCCCAAATGTGTTATGTTCAAATGAAAAGTAGTAAATACATTAGTAAAAAAGAAACACGTAAGATATTTATCAATTATTTATAAGCGGAGAATGTTTTCTAAAATAACTAAAATAGTGAGAGGGAGTGACAAATTTTATAAGATAAAGTTTTGTTCTGCAGTGGAAGAGGGATATTGATCAAATAAAGAAGTTATATGGATTAGAAAGTGACCAATTCTTTTGACTGATCTTCCATGCTAATGAAAGCCTTAGATGGGCGGCATTAGAAGCCAGTGGCGGAGTAACTAGAATTGAAATCTGCCAAAATAAAGTTCTGCCAGCAGCAGCCGATCGGTTGTGGTTTGCCGTCTGGTCTTTCCTCATTCCAAATCTATCCGAAGGTTACATAGACAGATGATAGTGTTTTTCCATCTAACATTCCTAATCTATCCGACAGCAATGTAGAATTCTATATATAGTTTTAGACGAAATGCTTACGGGCTTCAGCCCTTCTACACTCCAAACCTATCTAATAGCAACGTAGACAACTATATATAGTGTTGAAATAAAATAGATAAATTTCTACCCAATTTCTAACACTTTTGCTCAGAGCTTATTTTGACTATTTCGTTGGTATGTTACACTGATAAGCATAACATGGTATCAAGTACAACGCAATAGTGAGAGTCCTTAATATGTAGATATTAGATTATGTTTGGTTGGGCTTATGAGTTGGTCAAACTATCTTATAAGCCAAATCCATCGATGCTTAAACATTGGAGTGGCTTATTTTAAAGCTTACATGACTTTATCTAAAATATAAGTGGAGTCGACTAATGTAGCAGAAAGATGCGAAAGATGATTGATACCCTAAATACTTATTGATTCATTTGAATACCGACAATTTGATCGTAACATAATCATTGATTCCATATGAATATGAATAATTTGGATAATTAGGAAAACTCAAATTTTACTCATGAAACAAATAAATTACAATGAACCCTATTACAACTTTTAAAGATAAATAAGAAGCACTAGCTATTTTAAACAGACAAGCTCTAGAAAACTAATATAAACAAATCTTCTAAAATTAATTTATTAATTTTCACTTGGAATAATAAAAATTTCAATTCGATAGCTCAAAACGATGAAATTTGGCCACAAAACTAGAGGGTTCAAGAGCTTTGCCAACGAGTTCAACTAAGTGGCTCATTTCTTCTCAAAAAAGTAATATCATTCATCAAATTCTAACATCGAGTGGCTGAACACATCCGCTTGCAACATTGATAAAATGAATTACCAAAATTGACGTCCACTTTCTCAACATTTACCATTGAACCAAGGAAATGCTATTTATAATGATGGACCGACAAATCATGAAAAGTTTCATAAAGATGATTTAGTAACTTCGTATGAAACACGACTTAGCTTTAATTCTTGAATAAAATACTCTCCGGATATGTATTTTATTTCATGAGCAAACACATCCATCCAAACATACTTATTATTGCACTTGTCATCACATGGCATCCAACCATATAAACTTTTTAAACTACTTATTTTACCTAAAAGATAACTTTTTTTTCTTAAGCCCCAGCCAAACATGCTCAGACATCAAGAGACTTGACTCCTTTCTCAAGTTTTCAAATAGGGAAAATTGCAACCGCGGTCCCAAACTTTTTCATTTTTTACAGACTTTATCTTAACCTTCATTTTATGCCACCACATGTCCTAATTCTTTGAGAAATTCATAGATCCAACCCAAAATGACAGAAAACATTAGTTCCACCATCAATTGACCTCAAAAATAGAAAGAAGTCAATTTTTGACCAATTAAAACAGGGGCATTTTCGTCAAGTCCTATTTTACCCTTTTTAAAAATCATTGGGTCAATTATAATCTCACTCCCTTTCCATTTTATTTCATGGTACGATCCCATCATTCATCTTCTACAATGTTGAACAAAAATAACCAATAATTTGATGAAATTCTAGAAGATTTTGCATGTCACATACGAGGCTGTCTTTCCAAACCTGTATATGGTAAGTTTTTAATTTTTTTTTTCAAAAATTTCTGGTTCTAGACATGTTTGCCTCACAATGAGTTATCAACTGTGATCATATAGGGCATATTTCCATAATTTTAAGCATGTTATTGAGTTAGAAACATTAAAATTTTCCTATTTATTCGTGCTTATTTTACATTCATTTCATTCAACTAGAGTTTGGTGTTGATGGTGGGTTGGTGATAAGATTTTTTTGTCCAAGAACAAATTCAAGTTATTTTACCATAAAGCTACATTACGGAGGTGTATTTCTCACAAAGATGCGAAATTTTGTATACAAGCATGGGAAGATAGCCCAACTAGACTATATGCACCCTGATTGGTTTAAAAGATTTCACATGGACAATATACTATGAAGATGTTAGGCTATTTTGAGAAAATGAGGTATGTGTATAACATTGAAGAGTGATTTAGATGGATATTTCCTAAAAAGTGCACAAAGTGGGCAGTTGTTGGCTGCAGTAATTATTGATGATGATAACTGCATGTTTCCAATATCTTGGTTTGTGGTAGATACGGAAAACAAAAGAATTTGAGAATAATTCTTAAAGCTTTTAATAGATGATAGTATGATGTGTAATGCTAGAGCTTGGACCTTCATTTCTGACAAACAGAAGGGCTTGGTAGACTCCATAAATTTGTTATGTGAGGGTGCTGAACATAGGTGTTGTGCTAGACATTTATACAACAATTTCACCTTAGTGCATAAGGGATTGACTCTGAAGACCATGTTTCGGGTTGCAGCAAGGGCAACAACAGTGCGAGAGTGGAGAAGTGCAATGAATATGAATGAAGCAGCGTTTAAATGGTTCAATGAGAACCACCATCACATTGGAGCAGATCACATTTCCAGGATTATTCAAAGTGCAACATCCTACCGAATAACTTTTGTGAGGCATTCAACTCTTCCATATTGATTGCAAGAGAAAAGCCTATTATCTCAATGCTTGAGAATATAAGACATCAACAAATGCTAAGGATGAATGCTAAAAATAAAGGTACACAAATGTGGGATCATGCTTTTGGTCCTAGAGTTATGAGTATTGTTGAGAAAGCAAAGGTAGAGACAAGGTTCTTGAAGGCTGGCTATGTTGGAAGTGAACAGTTTGAGGTGAGCAATAGGGATAGAATGAGATAAGAGTGTGGACCTGATGAAGCGTGAATGTGCATGTAGAAAATGGCAACTTACTGGAGTACCTTGTGCGCATGTAATATCTGGTATGCTATCGGGAAACATTGGTATATATGAGTATGTAGATGTATGCTACAACAAAGAAGCTTACATGAGGTCCTATAGCCCAGTCATCCAACAAATGTTAGGTCCTGAGTTGTGGTCAGAGCTGGAGAAACATCCTCTGAATCCACATATAAAGAAGAAATAGGCAAGCAGACCAAAGAAGTTGAGAAAAAATTCGCAAGTAGAGCCACTTGTAGGCACCAAAATAGCAAGGACTGGAATGCAGATAAGATGTAAAAGATGTGGTGGGACAGGCCATAACAGGAGAACATAATCTGAAGCAGATTCATAGCAGGATACAGAATATGATACACAGCCAGCTCAATCACAAGGCAAGGGAAAGAGAAAGGCCTCTACACAAAAGGATACAACGCTAACTTCATCACAAGACAAGGGCAAGAGAAAGACTTCTACTCCCACCAAGACACAGACAAATAAGAAAAAAATGAACAAAAAAGAACATAGCTTTTTGTATGATGATCCTTTTTTACAAACTTTTTGTATAGTGAAGTTTTTTGTGTGATTAACTTTTGTAGAACGAATTATGATATCAAATGTGAATATTCCAATGAAAAAATTGTTCTTTGTGTATTTAATTAGTGATTGGTTTTGGATAATTATGTTCTAGGTGCTTCGGAAGTTAAACAATTTTGGAATTGACACATAAAACAATGAAATAGATATTCTGACTCAAGCAAAGAATTGAGACATAAGATTCACTTCCTTAAAAGGTTTGGGACCTACTATGCAACTCGTTCAAAAGGTTTAGGACTTTATGTGCATTTAAAAACAAATGTTTAGGACCTACGCTGCGACATAGTCAAAGTTTGGGTCTTCCTGTATGACTAATTGAAAACGTTTGAGACCTGTAATGCACCACCTACAATAGGTTTTTGAACAAAATTTTCTTGTCATTTTGAAGTATATGCTTACGGGGAGAGTGAGGAAACTTTGAGAAATGAAAATTATGGAAACACTGTTGAATGATAATATATCTTATTTAATGGAAAATAAGTTACAACATCATAGACAACACTCGATTTCTTACTCATAAATCCACCTTCCAAAACACAAACACGACATATGAGCTCAAAAACCTAACAAAGATCTATGCACAGACCCATTTCACAAAAAACTCTACATACAAATCCCAACATCCAAGTCTTCCATGAACCACGGCCTCTTGCACATAGAGTTTTTCTCTTCTAACTCGTAGAAATCCAGAGATTATCTCACTTAACTTGTTGCACATTGGAGGGATGTACCAGTCAAAAAAGTTACATCCACTTATATTCTGACGCCGTGGACAAGGGATAAATCTTCTTCCTGGGTTCAAGTTTGTCCATGAGGTCTTCATCTGCACAAGGTCACCGCATCTACATACGTTGCTCTACATATTCACATCTAAGATAAATAGAAGAGAGAGAAGAATATATAAGGTCTAGAAAAAGAGGAAATGAACAGTGATTAATATAGTGAAAAGGGGGAAATAGGATTGGACAAAAATGCCCCTATTTAAATTGGTCAAAATTTACCCTTTTCCATTTTTTAGGTCAACTGACGACGGAACTAACGTTTTTCATCATTTTGGATTGTATCTGTGAATTTCTCAAAGGTGTAGGATCTGTGGTGGCACAAAGTGAAGGTTGAGGTAAAGTCTATAAAAAAACGAAAAGGTTTAGGACCGCGACTGCAATTTTCCCTTTCAAATATGTATACTATTTATTCTATATTCAATAGCAATTGTTTTCTATAATAGGAAATATGTTGGCAACTTAAAACATGTTTCATGAGTTTGCACACCAACAATAAAATATATTTTTCAATTTTTTTGCATATTCCTTGTAAACATGGATAAGACTAATTAATTTGCCTCCATTATTTGCTAGGTGAAGACAAAAACGATTCAATCTCTAATTGATCTAGCATTTGTATCTCATTAAAGTGTACAAATGCTATGGATACCACTTGGTTTAGAGAAATTATGTGACAAAATCTTGCATCATCTTTGACAAAAAACATAGTTAATCAAATAATCATGCTACATATATATTTTCTTTTACATTAAATTTGACATTCTCTCACGTGGCATCTATTATAGTCATTAGTTTCTTCAACTCCATATAACATCTGTGAACAAATTTTGACACATGGGAGGAATATCAAGAAAAATGTACATATAACTTAATTCTATCCAATTGTTAAAATGTTGTCATGTCATCATGTGTAAAGCTCTACGTAGAATTCATATGTACAAATAATTTTGTTATTATTTTATATGGCCAAATAATTGAAATTGGCGTTATCCACGAGGCTGTCAACGAGCTCAAATACGATTGAGAATCATCAACATTCGAGGGAGAAGAAAAAAGGGAAAAACAATGAGAAACCCTCATATTTTGATTATACCATTTCCAGCACAAGGCCATGTGATTCCCGCTATGGAGCTCGCACTCAATTTAGCAACACACGATTTCAAGGTCACGTTTGTCAACACAGAGTTCAATCATGAACGAGTTATGAAAGCTTTGTCGGAGACAGACAGTTTTCCAGAACTCGTACGAATGGTTTCGTTACCTGACGGGTTAAAACCCACTGATGACAGAAGTGATGTCACGAAGTTGTGGGGATCAATTTTTGATGTCATGCCGGGTGAGCTTATGGCTCTCATTGAGCGGATAAATGGCTCCGAAAGTGACGAAGTCAGCTGTGTAATTGTTGATGCCACCATGGCATGGGCTCTAGAGGTTGCGGAGGAAATGGGAATAAAAAAAGCAGCTTTTTGGCCAGCAGCCGCAGCTTTATTGGCACTGGTTTTCAGTATTCCGAGTCTTGTTGAAGATGGAATCCTAGACGGTAATGGTGAGTACAGTTTAATAAATCCTCAGCATGAAAACATAAAGGTGAAGTTCATCCAGTGGTAAAGCAGAAACAATTAAGATGGAGACTTGAAAATCCTTTGAAATCTCATTTATCATACGTACTTCGTGAAAAACATCAGTTTGGATATACTCTGTTGCTGTCCCAACCAAATATGTGTTGTGGGTATCTCGGGGTTTGAGATAAAAATATATAACAACTCTTCTCATAGTAGCGGAATCTCTCTTTCTTCCTGTTCTTGGTTCTCTGTTTTTTTTTATCGAATTTACATTTTTCCTGGTAAATACTTCTCTCAAATAGAATTATAGTTATCTTCATGATGGTACGCGATTTTTAGCTACCCACGATTATTAACCAATTCAAGCATCCACCCATTCAAATTATGGGCCAAGAGGAGTTTGGCCGCTTCACTGGTGGGAAACCAATGCAATCGACAACCTAATTAGCTGCTCGCCTGGCCAGGAGCCTTCACTCCCTCACACTTTCTCTTTCCTGCACTCCTTTTCCAGTTCTCTTTCTACTAAATGGTCATCTGCAGACCAAGTCCAGCATGCGTTTTGAGTTTACAAAGCCGTGGATCCATCGCCCATTTGCAAAAAAACACAACTCTCTCCATTGGGGAGGCAATTGCAGATGCGGACCTGCCATGATGAAGGCCGGACCAACATTTTTTTTAGATACGACCCCATGCAGTACCTCTTCCAAAATGGACCACTCAGCATATTTCACCTCGCGTTCTCCCAATACTAACGAATCTTATGACTTGTATCCCTCCATCCTTTGTAGATATTCTACCACATGGTTTCTCCATAAAGGTGATTTTACTTGAAGAGCTAAATCTCAAGCCGGAGGGAAAAGCAGGGACTTAGCCCCGGCTTTCGTTTGCAGGCAGTGGGATAACTTGGAACCATCACCAAAGAAAAAAGCTTTGCTGCTGACAGAAGGGACTTAACCATATAGAACCCGATCCACCATTCTTTACCCTTGAATTGGTGTGATGAACATTTTGATTTTTGATATTTCTCAGAGACTACCCACATAGTTCATATGTAAATAGGCTCACATTCTGGATATGGATTTATTATTTTCTTGTTTTCATTGCAGAGATCCTGTGATTTCTTTTTCTTATTTTTATACTAATACGATGCTGAATTTTCAGGACAACCCATGAAAAAGCAGAGTATTCAACTTTCGCCAACAATGCCTTTCATAAAAACAAATGATTTCCATTGGAACTGTATACATGATGAAGTGAAACGAAAACTCATCTTCAAATTATTCCTAAAAATTATAGAGCCAACAAAATTGGCAGAAAGGCTGATCTGCAACTCATCAAATTGGTTGGAGTCAGGAACATTTGCTTCATATCCAGACTTATTACCCATCGGCCCTCTTCTGGCAAGCAACCGGCTTGGAAAATCAACCGGCTACTTCTGGCGAGAAGACTCAGGTTGTGTTAAATAGCTTATCTGAAATATTAAATTGTAAAGAACGGAAAAATAAAAATTTGTTTGAATTATGTCCTTTTTGACTCCAACTAACTCTGATAATACTCTGACTGAATTTATTGTTGGAAAAAAATGGCTAGTGGGCTAATTTTGGCATAATTTTGAATAGGACTCGTTTGTTTATTTTGGAAGATCAAAGTTGATATGTGTTTTCCTCCGTGAGAACGTCGATGTCATGTATTTACTTGCCAAAATTGATGCTCGGATGAATGAAAAATTGAAGCTCAAAGTTGATGCATTGGAAGATGGTTTTATGTTGAAGGGAAAATATTGTGAGCTCTCACATAGGAAAATGATGAAGGCAATGACTGCTGTATATATACTATAGAGTCTCTT
>CAIGRP010066413.1:0-17681 GCA_903798385.1 Fraxinus cuspidata | reverse complement strand
TAATTAAGAAGTATATTAACCATTCTCATTCTCAAACACAAAGAAAGAAAGAAAACATTCCGTGTCTCCGTGAAGGCACGGAGACACGGGTACCTCCGTACGCGTCACAGAGACATGGGATTTCCGTGTCTCTGTAAAAGTACGGAGACACGAGTATCTTTTACGGAGACATAGTTCGTGTCTCCGTAAAAGCATGAAACTGAATCTGTACTTAATGATCAGAAATAATTGACCTTCTCTATGTCATAATTGACTAGTTAACTTGTGCATTTGAAACAAATGATCAGAAATAAAATGGAACAACAAAATTATAAATTTAGGTTTCCATCAAGAGCTTCAATACATGCAGTATCCAAAGGCCATCCTTTATGTAGCAATAAGGGCAGTATGTAACTTCATATTGAAATAATTGTAGCAAAAAATTGATTAAACAAAAGTTGAGGTTCAAGAGGGGACGTCGGAAAATTGGCTGCAAGCCTGCAACACTTACCCTAATATTCCCTAAAATTAAAATGTCAATTCCCAGACAATGAGTTCTCGGGTATGGTAAATAGATCAAAAAGAATTATCATTTCTCATCAGATTTTGCAAAATGCTAAATGGTGCTTTTGATAAAAATAGTGTCTAGGAGTAAGAAGAAATAAATAAATAAATAAAAATGTGTGGTAACTATAGTTTTAGTTGAAAAAAAATGTTATTGGTAGTATTGTATACTTAGAAAAAAAATTCATCCGTGCGCGCACAGAGGTATTGCAATAAAATTTCAACTACCATTTTAACATTTTGAAATATATATTCTTTTCATCTCAATGCGCACACGAATTTTTATTTATTTATTTATTTTTATTATCATCGTTCACAAAAATATCTACAAGATTTCACATCACGCTAAAAATACCTTCAAAATACTACAACTCGTACAATGTACGGACAAAAAACTAGTATATATATAAAATTGAATGACCTAAATTATTGCAATTCTTGGTTTAACATTCAGCATATCACGTGGGCGTAAAACCAGGGGGCTCCATCAGATTTATGCCTGCCACGCTCTATGGTCCAATTATAAAGTTGACATTTTTGTCTTCATACAAGTAATACAATTCAATGGTAATTGCTCATACATTGGGCAAGCATTCACTTTGACATAGACAAAGTGGTCCTATAAAAACTTGCAAGTTAGTCCAAAATTCATTTCAAAGCACACTTTGTATGAAATTTACAATTTTTATCAATTTTTTAATCACATATTTCATCAATTTTTATCAAAATTTATTGATAATTTGATTTTTAATTAAATCAAAATAGAGACAAATATTTAGAGAGTCACGTTCTTGTTAAAAAGACGATGGTATTTACTTGTCCAACAACAGTGAAAGGTTAAGAATCAAAATACTTTGTTTTGAAGGTCGACCAGAAGTTGCAAAATATACGGGACCGGTGGAGCAATTTCCCCGCGTTTAAATGTTGAATCTAATCTTGGATTTGTATGAAAAAATATGCTAAGCCAGTTTCTTGGAATATCCCTACAACATATTCACATCCAATGGGACCATATGCATTATTCAAGGGGCTTCCACACACAGATTTCTCTCTTCTTCTTTTTCCTTAGTACCATTCAATTTCCTACTCTATAAATACTATAACAAACCACATTCATCTCTACATTGAATCTCAATAATTTCACCAAGAATTAGAGAGGAAAGGAGAAATATAGAAATGGCAGCTGTGGTTGATGAGTGCCTGGAAAAAATTTTAAAGCTAAGAGCAAAAGTAAGAGCCCAAAATCCATTGATTCGGGCTGCAGCTAATGAAGTAGAAGAAAGAAAACAACGAAAGCAAGATTTGACTTCATCATCAGCCACCCTCAAGTCACCGGCCAACGCCCCAAGGGAGGAGACGATGTCAGAAGCAACCGTGTTTTTGCTCATGGACCGGTTTGCACCGTGTTGAAACTAAACGAGGAATCGATCTTTTTTATGTATTTGTAAAGAGTATTTATATGTATGTATCTTCAGTCAAGATCAAGAAATGAACATACTCCTGAATTTGATTGAATAAAAGAACTTTAATGGTCTCTGCAACTTAATCTGTCACAAAATCATGCCATGCTCATCTTATTCGTCGAATACAAGGATATGTACACTTAAATTGGCTTATTTATTAATGCCGTAACGAGGACTACTTACTGCTATTTCTGTTCGAAATTTATGTTGTGCTAGCCTCGATGCTCTCGACAGAATCTTCATTCATACTGAAGGTAAGTTTCTCTTCGTCCCACTTCAAAACCTCCTGACCATATCCAAGAGCGAGGTCAACGCTATCAGCTTCCAGTCCTGTAACCGGTGCAACAAACAATTTGCGCCCAGTTAGGGAATTGAAAAGCCGTTTGAACTTCACAGCAATGTAGTGGAAAGCACGTTGAGATAAAGGTGGGGTGGTGGTGTTGTGTGGATGAAGACTGATCAGGGGACTAAAATCCTGAAACCAGTCGCATTGCGATAGAGGAACTTGTTCGATTTTTTCTTCCAACAGGTCGAATTTGTTGAGTATGAGAATGAAATTCTTCTGGGCGAAGGATGGATGGGTGGCGATTCTCTCAAAGAGTTTCTTGCTTGCCAACATCTTGTTTGTGCAAATTCCAGTTGCGTCTTCGTACAATTCATCATAATCGGTCAAGGAAATGCAAAACATAACAAGGTTGACGTCTTCAAACATCTCCAGCCACTTGCAGTTTCCTCCGAGGCTGTTTTCATGTACTCTAATGAGTTGGTACCTGGATGTAAACAAGAAAAATGATAAGAACTCAATGCGGGTTGTTTCCAATTCGCATGTTCAAAAATTTCATTACATACACAGAAGAATCAGTAGTGATGAGTCAGATTTTGGTTGAGCTCGAGCAACTCACCCCGACGACCTATTGTCCGATTTTGTCCACAACCCCATTATTCTCCTCGGGATGTTACTCCTCGGGCTCAACCTATCCTCGCTCCAAAAGCTCAACCTCGAGTTTATTAGAAATCCCATCAACATTAAAACTCTTCTAACTTAATGAATCGGAGTCCTACTGCCAATAGGTAACCTCATCACAGAAGGATTCTACCACCAATATTCTAATTCCTACCCAAACACGTGGGCAACACAAAACCAATTCAACTTCCAATCACGGTAGGACTCCTAGGGGTTTCAACGTCACAATCCTACTAGGAACGTGCTACCTACCTCTATAAATACACCATCTCAGCTCATTCCTAAGGTACGTTCTTAACATTCAGTTTTGAGCACTTAAACTTTTGTTATTCTTTCTCTGACTTAAGCATCGGAGGGGCGACGAGGACACATCTCGACGCCTTTGTTTCAGGTATCGGAAGATCTCGTTCGTGCTCATTCTCAGTCGTCAGGCTCGGAAATCAACAGGTACGATTTTTGGTAGCATCACTATCCAACAAAAAACTTGATACAAATCAAAATTTAACATAGCCGCAAAATCAATCAAAGGAGAGTTAAAATCAGGAAAAAAGGTAGATCAAAAAGAACAATTGCTTCGGAATTTAGCTCATGTACACGTACGTATGTCGTCAAAACACAGAATACTGGCTAGCTATAAGAAACTATGATTACATGAAATATAAAGGAGGAATATTTGATTGCCTTTATGATCACGAGTTGGATTAGTTGAATGAGCAAATTGCTGAGTTTGCCAGAATAGTCCGTCTTACTCCTATTCGTCGTTTCTGCCGCATGCATTACGGTAATAATCATTTTATTTGAAGAAAAAAAAAAAATTCCGAATACACTATTTATTAGGAATCCGAGATTTAAAGGAAAAAAAATTCTGAATACAGTGTCCCATTGCCATCCCTGATTCCCAAGTGAGAGATTTCTAACCAAAAATATAAAAGAAAATGAAGTTTAACACATATGCTTCTTCCTATGAAGGGTTCCTCACTCTAGACGTGCTTTCACCGATGTGAGCATGAATTGGAATGTAGTAGCTAAGTACCAAGTGAAAAATAATGCAAAAGCATGTCTGAAATGGGTTTGGAAATTGAAATAGATTCCCTTACTTGATTTTAGGTGGTATAGAATAGATTGTATTTGAATTTTTGGGTTTCCCTACGTCAATTAATTATTAGTATGATAGAAAATATGATCGAAGCGGTTTTTTGTAAGGATCTCAAAAAATTACGTTGTGGAAGGGCAATGTCATGACCTTTGAAGAAAAATAAATACCTCTTGTCAAGACCTCGGCCATTGTTCACTTCTTTTTCGTCGGGTTTCATTCAATTTGTTGTATGGAGGTCTCGTGTGTTAAGTTGTTGATGGAGCATTTTTGTATAGTATCTGATTCGCACGTAAGTATGCTTGAAACGAGAGTGGACTTGACAAATGAAACTTGTGAATTTCCGAGTTTGATTTTTAAATAACATATATAGAATCGCATTAGTGCAAGTCATGATAATACCAAACACTAGAGATGGGGCATGCCATGGATCAAGCCATTTGCATAGTAGTCCTCCTCATTTTTCTTTCTTTTTTATCTTAACAATCAGCCAAAAAAAAAAAACCTCTTGTTCAGAGTAGTTAAAAATTATGGATCTCATAAAATATGTGATTGAATTTAATTGTTGACTTTTAATTAATTTTTTTTTAACAAGCAAACATTGTTTGGGCTTAAAAAGATATTTGGATCCTGTACTCCACGGTCCACCTAGCCTTTTGACCCATTTTAAACAACCAAGTCTAAAGTGGGTCGAATCAAAATATAAAGCTGCAACAGCGATTCCCCATCGGCGTCCCAGAGAGAGAGAGAGGAAGAAAAGAAGGCCCACCAAAAAAGAAGTGAACAACAACACAGCTAAAGGAAAAATTACTGAAAGTACAAAATTTACATCCAAATAGGAAGAAAAAGATAACAATCTACTGTTCCTGAATCACTATTCAGCTTGTTGAATATCAGAGGGGTTTTAGAGTTCGAATCTGTGAAGATGTCAGACCTGGACAGGCAGATAGAGCAACTGAATAGGTGCGAACCACTCACGGAATCTGAAGTCAAAGCCCTTTGTCTTAAAGCCATGGAAATCCTCGTTGAAGAGAGTAATGTTCAGCGGGTGGATGCCCCCGTCACCGTAAGTCTGAGAAGAATTCTTAATTAATTTCGGTCCTTTGTTTGCTTTATTAGTAGTTTTTGTTTTTAGTTTTCTTATTATTATTATTATTTTTTTTTTGGCACTTGGAATGTTGGATGTCTAAATGTTTGAATTGAGTTGTCTGTGATTGTGCGTTAATCTAGGGTCTGATTTATTCTGATTCACTGAGTTTGAGCTGCGGATGAATCTAGGTTAATGGAATTTTTAGAGTATTTCGTAGAAGGCTGTTTATTTTGTTTATTTTTAGTTATGCTGAAAATTCAACCGTTAGATGTTAAAACTCCTCATTGGAATTTACGGTGGATATATTGAGGGGATGGAATTATTCTTGTCTGCTTTTAATAGAAACTGTCATAAGTTAGATAGAAAATTAAAAATGTATATTTTTTGGTTCCAACCATTGGAATAAGTGGAAATTGATGGAAACTATTGGGATTTTTGGACTACGAATTTACCAATTTAATAGTTTACTCTGCTGGTCCTTAGGAACAGCTAGTGTCTGCGGCTGCTTCCCCAGTTTGTTGTACCCGAAGTTGGTTTTAGAATGTGCTATTCTGATATCAGCTAGCAAGGAAATGAAGATTCAAGCAAAGAATAATAATGATGAATGTCGAACCACCTCGTCTAAAAACATATGTTGTTTGAGATGAGTTACTTTTATTTATCCATCGTTTTAAAGTGACTTATTGGAAAATCACTTTTCTCTACACTCATTATCAACCGCACATTCTCAAAAATAAAATCAGTTTTCACTTTTCCTCGTTTACTTTTACCTTCTTTCTAACCACATTTCATACAAGCACTTAATTAAATATAGTTCAACAATGATAAGTACTACATGATAGGTACAAGGAAAGTACTCAACTAAAGTGAATAAGTTTGAAGGTGAAAATGGATAGTCTGATGATAAAATTATAACAGGGGCACATATAATATCTTGCAGCTTATTGCAAATGGCAAAATAAATTAGTCTGTAGAATCAGTGTGTCTGTGTGTGTTGGTTGGAGGTTTTGAATAAGAATATTAAAGCCTAAAGGTAAATTAAATATTTATACATCTTTCCTCTAACTTTTCCTCAGAATTCGGTGTTACCTGTCAGGCTTTAATTTCAATGCATTGTAGCCAGATTCTATTAACAGACTTATCTAAGTTTAATTGATCAATTTTAACAAACAGAAAAGTAGAGCTATGCGCCCAGGATATCATATCTATCTAAGAAACATATATTTTCTACCACACACAAGGCCTGAAGTGTTCGCCAGTGCCATTAATTGTTAGCCATGTATACTTTCAAGTTTCAACTCACCTCAGACTACATAGAGGGTAATCAGAGTAACATTATATTTTAAAGCACCTTCTGTTCTACAAGTGGGTTTGTATAAATTAATTGCACTAAGTTTCTCTAGCAACAAGTAACTCAAGCCGCCCACCCCAACCTGGAAGAAATACACACACACACACATATATGGCCTACTTGATCAATTATTTCAACAAGAGTGATCTTCTTTATTTCCTTTTTAGTAAATGTAAAATTGCTTGAAAGCCTCGAGGCCAAAACACCACCTTTATTTAATAGATAGGTTCTATAACCATGTTGAAGTTATTTTAGTTGGAATGAGAAGTGGCAGAGCCTGGAATGTGAACATCAGAATGCACACATTTTGCTCAGGGTCTGACTGTATTAATTTCAGCATCCGAATGTGAAACATAGATTCACCTGGATGTATTTCAATTTTGTTTCTATTTGGTTGTGATCCTGAATTCTGCTAGATGGAGAAAGTTTACTTTTCTCTGAAATTCAATTTTCTCCTTCCTTTTTAATGGTCCTTAAGAAAACACTCCCTGCCCCATGAAAAAAAAAATGAGAATATTGAGAGAAACCTCTCCTTTTTTATTTTCCTATCTGCGTGTATGAGATGCATGATTACATATGGATACTTTACTCAAAATAGTTTATAACTCATGGCATCTGTTTTGCTGTCTTACATATTCTGGTCATATTCTAGCGTAGTTATACCTCTATTTTTTCTTCGTTGGATGTAGATATGTGGTGACATACATGGACAGTTCTATGACATGAAAGAGCTTTTCAAAGTCGGAGGTGATTGTCCACAGACTAATTACTTGTTTCTTGGAGATTTTGTTGATAGAGGATTTTACTCAGTCGAGACATTTTTGCTTCTACTTGCCTTGAAGGTATTAGCATTTACCTATTTCTTGAGTAAATAGTCCAGCAATTATGATGATGCCCAATGTCCCTGAAAAACACGTGCCCTAGGAGTATCTGACATTATCTGTTTTCCTTGAGTTTCAAAATATATATCTTTTTGTGAGCTTTCATTAACATGAAATTCATTGTCAGGTGAGATATCCAGATCGGATAACTCTTATCAGAGGAAACCATGAGAGCCGGCAAATCACACAGGTTGAGTCTTTGTTGCTTATCCGATTTAAGCTATTAGGTTGCATGTAACTTATTGGTTTTCACTGCTTCTAGGTGTATGGATTCTATGACGAGTGCTTACGGAAGTACGGTTCAGTGAATGTTTGGAGATATTGCACTGATATATTCGATTATTTAAGGTTTGGCAGTTGCCATTTCTTGGATATTCTATGGTTTTTGTTTTTAATCAAACATGCACACTTGGTAACATGGATCAAGTTTTTAATATTTGGGGTTTTAGGAAACTAATATAATGACCAACTTTATACGTGCCTTGGTGTTATACTCGTATTGTAGTTTAACTCGAGACTTCTCAGTTGATAAATCATGCATATTATTGTGGAAATATCCTTAATATTGTTGGATGTTTCCTGGAAGTGCATATCTGAATTCCCTTTAAAAAAGATACCTTGCATGTCCCTGGTATGCTACATTTTGAAACATAACTTGCGTAACGGTTAAATTCTTTTGGATATCTGTTGCAGTTTGTCAGCGCTTATTGAGAACAAGATATTTTCTGTTCATGGTGGTCTGTCACCATCAATTTCCACGTTAGACCAGGTATGAAAATTATACCAAGTATCAGTTCTCTTCCCTTTATTTGAAGTGTAATTAAAGAGTATAATTTACCTATATCTCAGATTCGAACAATTGACCGGAAGCAAGAAGTACCTCACGATGGTGCCATGTGTGACCTCCTATGGTCGGATCCAGAAGACATTGTTGATGGTTGGGGTTTGAGTCCCCGTGGTGCTGGTTTCTTATTTGGTGGCAGCGTTGTAACTTCATTTAACCATTCAAATAATATCGACTATATATGTCGCGCCCATCAGTTGGTAATGGAAGGTTATAAGTGGATGTTTAACAACCAGATAGTTACTGTATGGTCAGCTCCAAATTACTGTTACAGGTAATCGGTAAATGTAGTAAAAATATATTAGTTCTTTCATTCATCTCTTGTTATGTTGAACTTGTTCTGAAAATCGAATATGCTGCAGATGTGGCAATGTAGCTGCGATTCTTCAGCTGGATGAAAATCTTGAACGGCAGTTTCGTGTATTTGAAGCAGCTCCGCAGGTCTGTGCATATAATGTGCTTCTGTTGGATTTGCAACTAAAACCGTCCTTTCATTTTTTATTACCCTGAGGCAACAGCAATACCAACATGAATCTAAGTCACATATAGCCAGAGCTAGAGTGCGAGACTGGCAAAAGTCAAAAGTTTGCAATTGGGAGAGCATATAAGTAAAATGAAAAATAAAATACATGTATACCTTGTCTGGTTAGAACTACAAAGATGTTATAATCCAGTCAGCACAGGTTATAAGTTTTTAGCATTATGCCTGGGTTCTGGCCCAGTTACATGGTCTACTTTTATGGATTTTAATTTTCTCTTAGGTTTATATACACGGAACATGCCAGAGGCTCAAAACCCCTACACATTCAGTTCACCATTTGAACATGAGCCACTGCTAGATGAAGGTTAAAAATATATGGAATGCCTTAGTGCTATGACAACGAGAGCACGAGTAATCAATGACTAAATATGTGGCCTGGCGTCGATCTTAAGTTGCCTAGGACATATGCTATTAGCCAGCACTGCACTTACCTACCAAAAAAAAACAAAAATCTGCGAGTTTTTTTATTTTAGTTTCATTAAGGAATATATCTGGCTAGCTAACTTATCTTTCGTCTATCTCTGCTCCCTGTTTATATTTCAACTACTTGTGCATTAAGGGTTTCATGGTAAAATGCAGGAATCAAGAGGAGCTCCTGCTAAAAAGCCCCCACCAGATTACTTCTTATAGAGTTGATCTCAGGAAGATTTACCATTAGAATTCAATATTCTTGAGTTGAGTGAAATCTCTCTGAATATTTACATGGTGACTATGCTGTAGTGCGGTACAAGGGGAGCTGTCGGTAAACAGACTCGGCGTTGAGAAACATGGATGGTTAGAAAATGATGGTAGTATAGTGTTCGTAAACATGTTTGATTATTGTATTGCTCCGAGTTCCTATTCTTTCACGTATCTATTTTTGTGTTTTCTTTGATGCCAAAGAACATTGATACAGAGAGATTACTCGACTCCCATCTGCTGAGTGTCAATTGTTTCTATTATAATAGCACAAAAATTATGTAGAGAACCTAAAATAGGGCTATTGTATTTGTACGTCATCTGGAGATCTTTCCTCCCCGTGTACCTCTTTTGCAGTTGAAAAGAAGAAAGTTATTGTTGTCAATTTCAATCAAGAGATAAATATAATAAGTAATGTTATTTTGCATTATCAGTAAATGAAAAGTTCAATTAAACGAGTCACGTAATTTCATCTTTAATTGAACATATTATATAATGTTGCATACTTCGGTGCTTTAGCGTTGTTAGTGTTATATAATATTATTCATCTCAATTAGGTTACTACTGTTACTTTCAATCATGACAAAAATACAATTATCTCAATTAGGTTACTAAACTTTAATTTATTTCAATTGGATCATTGAACTTAAATTTCATTTCAATTCGGTCGCTAAACTTCAATATGGTTTTAGATTTCGCTGGAGTGCACTTGCCGTCTTATTATTTTATGAAAGTTGCTTAATTGTTAACCATATTGTAACATTTTTTTTTACATAATGACATTCTAATTTATTACCATATCAAATCATAAAATTGTTGAAATAAAAAGAAAATGTCTCGACATTTTAATCTAATCTATAGACATCATAATTTTAATTAATTATTTTTGTTTCTAGGATGTCACGTAAGAATACGTGATAGATAAACTATGATATGATTATCAACTAAATAATTTTCATCACTTTAAAGGATAATAGGTGAAAAAGAATGTGCAAGAATTGTGAGATTTGAGATCAAATTAATGTTCAGGGATTTAATTAAAGTTTAGTTTATTATAAGCCGGTGACTACTGAAATTTACCCATTTTTCTAATATATAAATGAGTTCTTTAAAGTGTTGTAAATTCAATGTATAGTTAATGGATGCTCATAAACCTTGAGTTACAATGTTGTAATTTATTTCTACCATTAATCTTGAAACTCATGTTCAATCCTCTCTGTGTTGTAATCCTTTATATTGAGGTTGTAAGAATTCAAGAAGTAGAAATATTTTCCCAGTTGTCTTTGTCATTTTTTCGATCATCTTATTTGAGTAATTTCATTTTCCTACAGTAGGCAGGTTCTTTTTTCAATTTACCGTGAGATAGTCACCTTGATGCTAAATTTGCCAGAGCACCAGCTTACACGATTCTCGAAGCTCAGACCCTACCCACCCCTTCGAATTTCCTCTTTCTTCCAAATATGTAATTGACGCTCCAGTTCAGTTAAAACCCAATTTTCTAAGCTGGGATTCTTTTTCATGGCACGATCATTTTTCATTTTTGTAATAATTTTCTTATTTATTTTTTGCTATACACCTGTTCGATCAAATGATCAAGAAGGGCACATTACAGTAGACATATCGAATAAGGGTCTTGATTTTCTCAAGGATTTGTTAATAGAAAAGGCAGAGTCGTCGATGCTTCCACTTTACCTGCCCAAGATTGAGAAGACCGTGAAAATCCCAATTGTGGGTAAAGTTCATATGGTTCTTTCGAATATTACTGTGGAAAGGATAGATGTGATTTCTTCAAATGTGAAAACTGGTGATAACGGTATACATATAGCTGTTTCTGGGGCCACTGCGAATTTGAGTATGAATTGGAAGTATTCATATAGCACTTGGTTGGTTCCTATTGCTGTTTCGGATCAAGGAAGTGCCACAATTGGGGTATGCAGTTTATAATGCATGCTTAATTCGTCTAGTTTTGAATGCTATACATGGAATCTCATTATAATCTAACAAGTTATCATTTCTTCCGAATATTATATGGAGTGAACTTCAATTTAATAGGAAGGTAGCTTCAAAAAGCTAAGAATTTTAAGCATTGTAGATGCCAAAAGGTAATTTCATGGAGAGTTGAATTTCTGTGTAGAGTCCATCTAGGGTTGAGGATTATTGTTGTGAAGTGTGAAGCGAGAAAAAGGAACAAATTTGACGATTCCAAGTGGAATACCAGGAATACTGATAAGATGAAAATACTGGAAACATGATATTGAGATGAATGTGTAGCCATACTAGAATAGGTACAATAATAATTGAGAATAATATGCCAATAAATAAAGGCTCACCAACTGGGGATAAATGAACCGAAAGGCGACTTAGGCAACTAGGACATATTTTGGTTAGACTTATAAAATCTTCTGTGTGCAAGAGTGATGTGATCCTAGTAGAATAGGTTAGGAGAGGGAGAGATACATCAAAATTAATATGGCATGTTATGGTTACGAATGATGTGTTGGATTTAGCAATAGGCGTAGGCGCGTAGTAATGAATCGAAAGGAGTTGAGTAAAAGGATTCACATAGCTTACTTCTAATTTATTTGGAATCTAGATTAGTTTGTGTTATTGTATGCATAATTATGTGTAGTGCATGCATTTGTATGTTTGTGTATCGGGATTTGGGGGATATCGGTGTGAGGGAGGAAAGAGAACTAGTAGGCAGTATTTATAATTTAAGTTTCTGAAAACCTGTAACAACCTAACAATGGCTAGTCAGATTAATGGTCAGGCTGAAGCGCATTGGCTATTTCACTAATTAAAGTAGGCATATTTACTAGACGTAGGTTTATGTCCAATATTATGTTGTACTGAAATCTTTAACTCAAATTTTGTATTACAGATCAGAAATTTCTTTTAGCATTTCCACCAATTAGCATTGCAATAAAATTAATGAAGTTTACTTCCTTACCTCATACTTTTACAAAATTTCCAGAGTTTCCAGAGTTGTCAAAGTGCTTCAAAATGATGTATATGCTCTGTTTTGTGAAGGTTGAGAATTCTTCACACATTTGTCAGCATATCACTTCTGCTTCAAGTGCATGTTTCAATGTTACATGTTCTGTTCTGTTCTATCTTTCATTTAGTGTTTAGATTTTGCAGCTCCCTAGAGTGATCCTTAGAGTGATCCTTGTTAGAAATTTTTATGTGAGTTAAGTCCTTGAATTATCAGTCTGAAGATGTATTTTGCTTCTTCTAAGGTTGAAAGTATGGAAATTGGGCTTACCCTCAGTCTGAAGAATCTACAAGGATCTCTTAAGCTGTCTGTTCTGGAATGTGGATGTAATGTGAAAGATATATCGATAAAGTTGGATGGTGGAGCATCCTGGCTATATCAAGGGTATTGTTTTTCATGTTTCCAAACAATGGCAATTTTCCTTGATTTTTGTTGTTTGTATTGTTGGAAATTGGGCTAATGAATTAGAATATCAAAGTAGAAATTCTTCTTTGGGCCTGTAAGGGAACATTTTGCTTTACAACTTCTGTGTTACAGTTTACACCCTGCTGTCTGCAGTATTGTAGATTATGTTTTTGTTAGACGTTTAATTTTGATGAGGCATATAGATTTGATTTATAGGTCATTGGTGTCATGCCTGGACCTAATTGCATATATATATATATATATCTGTTTCACTCATAGCTAAATATGCTGACTCTTGGTGTCAGATGGAAATTGAAATTATCCACTAAGACATTTTATTTAGTCCATCGTATTATCTGTGCTCATGCAAACCCTAGATGATCATCAAGAAATTTCATCCTAATATTATGAAATGCAAACTCATCTTAAAGTGCACTCTAAAACTATCTTCTTTGACGATGAAAAATTTATCTGGGAAACGTGTTAGCTGTTAAGTCTACTAACTTTTTTGTTTGATTTCTCTCCTTCCTATTTGTTTACGGCTAGTTATATAAATTTCCTTTTCTTACTTTCCATGACCATTCATATTCCTTTTCTGATTCCCTTCCCATTTTCCAGGTTGGTGGATGCCTTTGAGGGTAAAATTATTTCTGTAGTTGAAAATGCTGTTTCCAAGAAAATAAATGATGGAATCATAAAGCTCGATTCTATTTTGCAGTCTCTCCCTAAAGAAGTTCCAATAACTAATATTGCTGCCTTGAATTTTACATTTGTTGATGACCCAAAGTTGAGTGAATCATCACTTGAACTTGAAATAGATGGGTTATTATCTGCCAAGGATGAAATTATGGTTTCTAACCACTATCATAAAACTTTACAACCTTCATTCTCCTGCAAGGAAGTGGATAAGATGGTCAGGGTCTCAATGCATGAAGATGTTCTTAACTCAGCATCAATGGTCTACTTCGAAGTAATTTTTTAATTTCTTTATTTTAAAAAGTCAGCTTGATAATTGAAATTTGGATCACTTTTTGTATGGATAATGTAAACATATAAAATATGGAAGTAGAGCAAATTATTTAAAATGTTAGTCTGTCTTTATGCAAGGCAGACTGGTAGATTCTAGAAATGCTTATAAAAAATATCGAGGAGGAAAGGGGGTTCACTCCTTCGTCTTCTTTTCCTATAGGGTGAAGATTATAAGACATGTCTAATCTTCTCTAAATTTGTACACACCTCAAGCATGTCACATAGCCTAATAAGTTAAGCCAGTTGGGTGATCCATAGTGTCTAGCATTTCTTTGCTGGATCGCATAATAGAATTTGTCAACATCAGGATAACCATTGATTGCAAGATAATAAAAGTCCGTTTTTCTTTCAGGCAAAGAAGATGCATTGGATTATTGATAATGTTTCAGATCGATATCTCTTGAACACTGCTGGTTGGAGGTTCATCATTCCGCAGTTGTACGAGCTCTATCCAGATGATGACATTAACCTGAATATTTCTGTTTCTTTGCTGCCAACTGTAAAATTTGGAAAGCAGCAGATTGATGCAACAATTCCTTTGGATATGGTGATTGATGTTTCAGATGCAGGTGAAATAATGCCAGTTGCAGGCATTTCAATGGTATGTTTAGTGTAATATATGTGGCGACCAAGCTATCAGGGTTTTCTTTCTCTTTTCCCATGCATAGAGGGCCAAAGGTGTTAAATTAATTGATTTAACTTGAATTGGCAACCTTTTGTATTTGGCATGCATCATATTAGTTGAGGAATTTTCACTTAACCTTGTTTGTCTGTTGGATATTTTTTGTTTTGACACTCTATTGCGCTTATCATGTCAAATCTTTGTATATGCCGACAGGGTGAAAGTGAGGAATTTTGTTTTGCTGCAGGTCATTAGTGCTTCAATATTTGCTGAAATTTCGGGGAGCACTGTGTTCGGTAGTGTGAAGTTAAATGACTTCAGCATGTCTCTTAAGTGGAGCAAAATTGGTGATTTGCACATGCGTCTAGTCCAGGTTTACTAGTTCATTATTTGTTTCCTTGATTTCAGTGGGTAAATATTCATCATATGATGTTTCTAGGACCTAGCATCACACTGTGCCTTAATAATTTGAAGGATTGTGCAAGCCGCCAGCGTTTATCCTACCCGATCATTAAATGATGTTATCCAAATGTGTTTCAAGTAATTGTATCTTACATTCTTACTGCTTCGTTTGGTAGAATCCTTTCTCTGGTCGCGGCTGTGTAGATGAAAATATTGCTTAAAATGGTAGAATGGTCTAGCTAATATAACACTTCACAACATAGTCTCATACCAATGATGTATTGGAATATATAATTGCTGTGGATAATCTTGTAGATAGCACAGATACTGAAATTCCCAAGTTCTATGTAGAAAAATAAATTTCTATAAAGGGAAAGCAGGTTTATCAGCACCTCCTAGCAATACTCTTGACTTATTTCTGCTTATTGTCATCTATTCATTGAGGTATTAGTGCCGTTAAAATTCCTGACTAAGCATTCTTGCTGGCTCATGAAATTTTGGCTGAATAAACTGTTTAGAAGTCGCCTAGATTTTATAAATAAATAACCCTTTAGCAGCTGATCTCTTGTCTTGTATCATCATGTTTTTCCTGAGTAAATGAGTTATTGAGCCAGCATGTTAAAGATATTTTGAGGGTTTTTACTTATCTTTTGCTTGAACAGGACTAATGTGTGCTTGACCAAAATTTATTGGCAGCAAGACTTGGTTTTCGTTGTACTCTCTGTGTTTTTTTTTTTAATCGGATTAGAAGCTTCAGTTCCTTCCGTCTGTTGTTTTAATAATTTGCAGTCAGTGATATCCACTGTGCTGAAGACTGTAATCTTGCCATACGTGAATGTACAACTCGGCAGAGGACATTCGTTGCCTATGTTCCATGGTTACAAGCTTCAAGATCCTCAAATCATTTGTGTAGATTCCTGGATTGTATTCTGCAGTGATGTGGCCTCCGCCAAAAGATTCAGTATCGGCTAGTTCCTGCATTCGAAAGGGCAGTTTGGTTCAAGAAACTATCACAGTGCTAGACGCAAGGAATTGAGATCAAATGAACGCCTAATGTGACATTCAGAGGCTTGTTTGTGACTCTTTCTTGTTGCCCCAGTTGTATCCAAATACAATGTGTAGTCATGGATACAATATGTACAATTGCAGTGTACGTCTAGCCCTATGTAACATATCACACAGTTGGATTCGTTCAAGTTTTAGATGATCAGCAGTTCGTCTTTCTTCATGGTTTTGTGTAGAAGTTGAGTTATTTTGAAAAATAAAAATATGATTGATATGAACGAGATGATTTGAAATTTAAAACTAAAGCAAAAATGAGCGAAACATCTCCATCTTTTCATATCGCGAGTGTAGGAGAGTTAAATGAGTCAAGCTGAGCCGTTCAGCTCGCTTCACAAGCTCGTTCCTTGCCCCTTCACTGAAGTGTGGCTCAGATCAAGGGGATAAGTTCAAGTAACCAAAATAGAAAGCCCATGCGCATTAATAATTTCGACATGAGAAAAAAATTACTTTTTAAATCTAATTTAGAGGATGGACCAGTTCAAAACTCATGCTACTGCATGCCCTTTGGACATGTGGAACTATCATATCTAAGAGTGTGACATGGAAAAATGAATGATATATCCATGGCATTGGCATCTCGATGAAATCAAATGATTTTCCCTTTTGAATATTGCAATAAACCCAAAATCCATGCATTTCTACTATTTCCAAAATCTTTAAACTTAAAGTTGTTGTAGGCTATAGCATTAATAGATATATCCATAGGCACAAGTTTTACTTTTTGCATTCAATGAAGACTTTGCCTCTCTTTGTCCAAACATTAATTTAGTTGAATTATTACACTGTCGGCCGCTGAATTGAAATGAGAGGAAGATTGTAAGGGGAACACTATAATTCTAATTTTATATAGCAATTGAGAGAATTGAGATATCATGCTGTAGCCTGTTTGTCTACAATTATTGAAATTCAAATTAAAGATTTGAATGAAAATCCCAGTATAGGCTGACCCATCTTGCGGGCCATTCGTCATGACCCTATAATAACAATAAAGAATAGGATAAATTCGATTTCAAAATTAAGAAACAAGGTTTAAATTTTCAAAAAATCAGACATTATTAAATTTTATTTATAAAATAATTAATTAAATATATATTTTATTAATTAAATAAATTAAGATTACAATTCTATATAATTTAGTAACAAATTATCGAATTAATTGGTAACAAATT
The DNA here is from genome assembly GCA_903798385.1 of Fraxinus cuspidata. Lineage (NCBI taxonomy): Eukaryota > Viridiplantae > Streptophyta > Magnoliopsida > Lamiales > Oleaceae > Fraxinus > Fraxinus cuspidata. Next base: position 546 of record CAIGRP010066413.1, on the reverse strand, counting down.
ATTTCTCATTCACAAATAAAAATTTTTATAAGTCAAAATTTATTCATCGGTCAAAAATTTATCAAATTAATAGGTCACATATTATTCATTGATTACAAATTACAAATTTTATAAGTCATAACTTATTCGTGGTCAAAATATCAAATTAATTGATCACAAATTATTTATAGTCACAGCTTAAGAAAATGCAAGTCACGATCACATTTTTTAGATCGCATATTAATTATTTAATAAAAATTAATCAATTTATTGGTCACCCCACCCTACCCCACCGCCAGCTCTAGATCCACCAGCACCACCGCTAATAAAATCACCCCAACATCACCAAAACCATAGAAACCACCACCACTTCAACAACCAACAAAAACCAAAACAACAAATCACAGACCGTGTCGGCTGCTCGTTGATGAAGTGCGTAAGGAGTTAGAATTTATGATGAAGTGGGATTACAAGGCAAAATAATAATTTCATGATAAATTCGAACTTGTCCGTTTTTGGCGAATTGATAGTCTAATTCGATTGGAAACGGGTCATTGATCACAACTC